>JADLZN010004947.1:0-167500 GCA_018155175.1 Sinocyclocheilus anophthalmus
CCGGAAAACACACACACACACACACACACCGGCCATCCTAACATTCATTTGATCAAACTCTTTTTCTTTTTTTCTCATTTTCTTTCTTGTCCTCCTATTCTTTTTTTTGTTTCTCATCCTCCCATCTTATCCCTTGTTCTTTCATGTATTTCCTCTTCTCTCCCTCTTTCTGTCTGTTTCATGCTCTAAGCTGAGCAAAGTGGGTAAATCTGCAGATCTGCTGACAGCTGCCTTTGAGAGAGGCCCACAGAAGGGGGGATGAAAACAGCACAGAGGTGCACAGACGAATGGAGCTTTGATTTTTCAGTTGTTCGAGCCCGTAGATTTGGGCACAGCATTACGTTACATCAAATAAAGCTGTCGGCCCAAATTACATAGAATTGTGAGCAAATAACAATTCTTAAGTTAATCTTTATTTCCTGTTTGGTTTGTTTTTAAGTTTGAGAAAGGGATGTGGTTTCTGAAAGGTCAGTTTGCCCTCTAGTTAGTTGTCTCAGTGTCTGGCTGGCCGTCTGTCTGCTCTGCGGTGAGTGCTGCTTAGTCACTGTCTGATCCTCCTCTGAACTGAACAGTACCACATCAGTCTCTCTCTCTTTCGGTTTCCCATGTTTTCTTTCTTTCATTTATCCTTTCTTCCTGCCTGCCTTCCTTTCTTTCTGCCTACTTTCCTGCCTGTTTTACTTCCTTCGTAAAGTACCTTTTTACCTACCCACTTACATTCCTACCTTTGTTCCCTCATTCCTGCCCACCCAAAAACCTTTCCATCTACATGCTATCTGCTTTTCTTTCTTCCTTTCTTCCCTCCTTCCTACATACTTACATACTTATCTGCCTACCTACCTTCCTTCCTGTCTACCTTCCTAACCAACTTCCTTCTTATCTACCTACCTACAGTACCTTAACCACCTTCTTTCTTTCTTACGTCCTTCTTACCTGTCTACCTATCTGCCTACCCACCTTCTTCCTTTTTTACTTCCTTCCAGCCTGCCTACATAACAGACTACCTTCCTATGTATTTTTCTGCTTACCCACCTATCTACATATCTACCTTCCTGCCCACCCACCTACAGTACCTACATATCTACAAAACCACATTACTTTCCCCCCCATACTTCTTTCTTACCTATCTGCCTACCTGTCTTTCTTCCTTTTCTACTTCCTTCCAGCCTGCCTACATAACAAACTTCCTTTTTTTCTGTCTCCTTACCTACCTTCCCTCATGCCTACCTACCTATATTCTTTCATTTCCACCTTCTTTCCTCTCCTTTATTTCATTCTTACCTACCTACCTACCCTATCCCATCTGCCTACCCACCTTCTTTCTTTATTTCCTTTTTACCTACCTACTTAATCCTCTGCTCTACCTGTCTGCCTACTCACCTTACTTCCTTCCTTCTTTGCTTCCTTCCTGTCTACCTACCTAGCCACCCTCCTTACTTCCTATCTACATTCCTTCCATTCTTACGCTTTGTGTACCCTTTTTTTCTGAGAATTTGTAATCTGTGTGTCTTATTGGGCAGTTTGATGTAAGCTTCACATGTTAAATATTCAGACAAAATGAAAGTGAAAGTTTTTTGTTTGTATTTTAATCTCAGGGAAGCATCTTATATCCCTGTATGAATGTCTCAGTGACGCATCTGTGACGTCACATCTCTTCTGTTTTCTCATCAGGTTCAAACGCTTGAATCTGCTGCTGCTGCTGTGCCTTTTCAATTACAGCCGTCAGTATTCAGTCATTTTAGTTAATAAATTGTAACAATTTTTGATTTTCATTGTCAGGTAGAGTTACTCCTGTTTATTGTTTCTCTTCTGAGTTAATTAATTTATTCAGGAATTCATCTGATACACATCTGATACGATTGTCATCAATTTGAATGTACAAATTTGGCATATTGTTGGCTCCTTAATGCTTTCATTTACATATTTTATATTATTATTATTATTATCCAGTTGACTAAAATAACTATTTTTTTATGATACAGAGAATAGAGAGAAATGCCACATGTATTTTTCAGTATTGATACTTTGTATTGAATGAGTATTATGCTGTATGTATTTGCAGGAACCATCACTAGATCTGTGAAAGGAATAAAGGGAGGCAACGCCACCCTGTCATGTGAATTTGAAGCCAAAAACGTTAATTATATTGATTTAAGCAGGTTAACAAGCATCCTTTCTTGTCAGAATGAAGAATGTGAGAGTGAAAGTGAGAGTCAAAATGGGCGAGTATTTAAAAAAGGATCATGTGACGTGATTATCAAGGATCTGAGACTGAGTGACGCTGGGAAATACATTTTAAGAGTCTATTACACTAATACTCAGGCAGAAGTGAAGCGTCAAATCAGGACGTACCGACTTCATTTTCAGGGTAATGTCAAAACTGATCAACATGGGCTTTCTGGTTTTCCTTTAGTAATTGTGTTGGTGTTGCATGAGGGCCAGTAACCGGCAGAGACACTAATGTGATGCTAATTTGTAGACGAGTCGTCTCCGATATAGACTTTACAATGCTTATTTTTAAATTATTACATTTGGTCCCAGGCTAAATATTGCACTGTAAGAAATTACCGTGCAATTTAACGGCAAAAGACGTAAAAATGCGCAGTAACTTCCCCTACTATATATAGTGAAAAATTGTCTTGGACATTACATGTAATTTTACGGTAGTATACCGTTTTTGGAAGTGGAAAAAGACTGTATACTTGTGAATAAGTGAATAACCGTAAATTGACATTCACAGAATTCTCTGCGTTACATTTCAAGTTTGATGTTTTTTGTTGAAATAACTATGTTTCTTCTTTTTTTCTTATCAGTTTTGTACATTAGGGTTTTATGTTACATTTAATGTTGTTAAATTAATGTTTATTGTATTATTTAAGTTTTGTGTGTTACCATGATGGTGTTTAGTTTTTGTGTGAATGACACTGTGCACCTTATATGTTTGTTATTATTTAAAGCTGCTTGTGATGGGCTTTGGTTCATCATGTGATTTCTTATCACCATCTGTATTTGGTGGTTATCAGTATATTACAAAGCTACAAAACAGATTTCAGTACTTCAATAAGTTGGTATATAATAACATTTTATCAGTTAATGAAATCACGGTATTTAACTGTAAATTTAAGTTAAAACCGTAAAACCTAAAACGTTGCTACCATATTTTATACGGTAAAATCCCAGCAACCACAGCTGCCGTTTATTTAACCGTAAATTTCATGGAATTTTTTTACAGTGTGTGTGTATAGCCTTGATTGATTGACACCATTATAATAATATAATAAATGTCTTTGTTTCTCCTCAGATGAGATTTCAGTGAAGAAAGGTGAGGAGCTGAAGTTGGATGTTCTGTTGCCCAATGCTTATAAAGTAGTGTACTGGACCAAAAGAAGCACAGGGCGGAAGGAGGACTGGAATAGAAGCCACGGGGTCAGAAGTGATCGAATGACCATCAGAGATGGAAACCTGATCATTAATAATTTTACAGCCACTGACGCTGGAACATATGAGGTTCTGGACTCTGGAGGAGAAATCCTGATCATGGTGACAGTCACAGGTGAGAGAAGCTCAGTGGATGCTTAGAAATATCATTATGAAGCATTTAAACTGGTAAGATTACATCAGATTGATGCCTAAACCGAATGACTAACCTTTCAACATCACCTACAGAATCAAAGGACAAAATGAACTACGTACATGATGACACACAGCAACATAGTAAGTAAAACAAGAGGCTTTGAGAGCTTTACAAAATCTTTAAACATTGAGTTTATTGATTGATTAATTAATGTGCTCTCTTCCCAGCTTCCCCCCTTCCACCTGAAGCATATTGGATTGTCCCAGTTGAACTGTCAGTGGTTTTGGTGATTCTGGTTGCTTTAAAAAGAAAAAGGATGCACAGATGTCCAGGGGCACAACTGCACTTTTGCTGAGGGGTTTGCAAGATCATTGTCAGAGATGGGCATAAATACATGAAAATGCATTGAAAATACAAATACAAAATACTGTGTGGAAAAATGTACTTACATTCAAATTACATTAGATTTAGAAGGCTTTAAAATACAAAAAAGTATTTTGTATTTAAAATACATATTTTAAATACATGTATCTGTCCCCAGTGTTGTGGGGCAGCCTATTTACTGACAACAATAGGAAACATGAGTAAACGAGTGAAAGAATGAATAAAAGTAAGCATCACAACATCTACAAGTCAACAACAATTTATTCAAAGTTATTTTTCTAATAATCACATCGACAAGATTCAAGTTCCCTCTGTGATTTATGTGCTCAAAACTGAATTCAAATATTGAGGTCCAACACAAACGATCCTCAGTTTATCAACAGTACTAATGGACAAATAAAATACTGTATGTTTAGTTTCTTTATGTAGATTTGTTTATTTACATTCATCTAAAGCAGTGTTGACAACAGTACTATCTACTACATAATTGCACACTTAAGCTAGCACCTTTATTTTTAAGAGTAAAGGGAATAAATATGGGACCAGATGAGACCAAAAATATATTTCAGTGCTTTCTCTCACAATTATATCATTGGTTAACCATGTCCCTTTAGCGGCTCCGTTTTATGTTTTATGGTGCGTATTTTTAAACACCATATTTTAATTATTCTCAGGTTAGGTAAAGTTAAATCTGTCCTACATCATAAGCATCTGAGTTTTCATACTTACAATAAATAGGTCACAGAAGACTTCTCCGTGGTCTGTTCTGCTCAAGTTTAGAAATCAGAGACTTTTGGCAGGCAAGCTTCTTGGTTTTAATTACATATCATTTTATTGACTACAGCTTAACTACTTTACATAACAAAAAAATAACAAAAGCAAATAGTTTATCATCTGATGCATTTCAGTCGTTTATGAACAGCTTGTCGATTTCTTGAGACGTCATGTAATCCTCTCAGAATCTGTTTCTAAGACCCTTCGCCTCTTCGTTTTTCTTCTTCAGGATTCTTTCCCTTTGCTGCCTCCTGTGCTTTGTCTGCGATACAACATCTAACACTGCCTTTTTCCCCTTTCTTCTTCTTTTCTTTCTTTTCAAAGCTCTTACTAATACATGTTTCTTCTCTCTCTGTTCTATAAATATATTCTTAATAAATGCATTAAAACAGCAAGTGTACTTTACATCAGATCATCCCAGCAAGCACAAGCACACATTCAACTGCTAAAATCACTATATACGCAAAAAATACAGAAGTCACAAAACCAAAAAGAAGTTTCTCTACCCAGCTCCAGTGCTCTTGAGCAGAATGGGGGGAAGCTGGAAAGACAGCACAAATTTAATATTTTTAAACTCACTCTTCATTTTTATTTAGAGCTTCTTACTTTACTGTTCTTCTGTCTTACCTTTGTTTTCTCCCGCTGAGTCATATGACAAAATATGAACAAGATATGAAAACACTAGTCAGTTTAAAAGAGAGAATCCCAAGCTCATGATGTATTAGAAATATTTCGAAACATTTGTTGATCTTCTCTCACCTGTGACTGTGAGTGTGATCAAGATTTCTCCTTCAGAGTCCAGAACTCTGTATGTTCCTGCATCTCTGGTCATAAACTGTAAAACAGTCAGGTTTGCATCACTGTCAGTCAGTCGATCGCTCCAGACCCCGGGGCCTCTCTTCCACACCTCCGTCCAGTTCCCACTGGAGTTTGTCTTCACTTTATCAGCCCTGGACAGCAGAACATCCAACTTCAGCTGGTCGCCGGTTTTCACAGAAATCTCATCTGAGGAGACACACAAATGCATTAATTGTTGGTATATGATGTCAAACAATCAAGACCAGTAAGCTATAACTCTTAAAAATAAAGGTGCTTCACGATGCCATAGAAGAACCTTTAAAATCTGAAGAACCTTTCTGTTTCACAAAAGTTTCTTTGTGGCGATAGAAGGTTCTTCAGATTATAAGAAGGTAAGAAAGATATGGTTCTTTAAAGAACCTTTGACTGAATGGTTCTTTGTGGAAACAAAATGGTTCTGTGCATCGCATTGAATAACCTTTATTTTTAAGAGTGTATTTAGTCCAAAGGGGACCAAATGTAATAATTTTAAAGTCAGCCACTGAAAGGCCTTTATTGAATGGAAGGTGTGACATTTACTGTATATGCTGGTTACAGCAGCAATGTAGTGTTACATTGTTGACATCATTGGAAAATCTAGCAAGCACAATGTTGATGGTTTGATCAGTTTTGACTTTACCATGAATATGAAGTTGATACTTTATTTGTCGCTCCAGCTCTGTCTGATCATTATTGTGATTGACATGCAAATTGTATTTCCCAGCGTCACTGAAAATCAGATCCTTGATAACAATGTTACATGCTCCTTCTTTAAATACTCGGCTGTTTTCACTCTCACATCCTTTACTCCCACAAACAAGTATCTTTTTTGACCCCCTGCGTAAAACAATATCAGAGATCTGTCTGGCCTCAAATTCACATGGTAGGGTGACAGTGCCTCCCTTTTCCCCCGTCACATGTACAGGAGGGGAACCTGCAAATACAGACCGTATAAAACTCATTCGATACAATGTATCAACACTGAAAAATTCAAGTGGTGTTTTAGTTTATTCTCTGTAATCAGGTCATCGTTACATTTTCTAGTTTTCTATCTGGGTTTTTCTGATTTCAAGTTTGAAGTTACTTGGTGCAAAAGAGAAACAATTGATTAGAACTACCTACAACACTGAAAATCAAGAACTTTTACAATTTACAAACAAAATGGTACTGACCACAACGACTGACCAAGCAAAACAGCAGCAGAAGAAGACTAGAAAACCTGATGATAAGACAGAAGAGCTGGTTTTTGTGACAGACCCGTGGCTACACATTACAAACACATTCATACTGAGTTGAAAAATATTACTAAAAACACCAAAAACATTTTGTCTGAATATTTAACATGTGGATCTTTCATGCACATCAATGTCTATCATTGTAACGTTTGGTATATACAGTGGGGGGGGGGATACTTGATCACCTGTGACTCACCTCACCAATCGACTAGTCGCATTTATTAATTTTAAGGGTCATAATGAATGCTGCTTAAAAAGACATTATTTTGTGTATTTGGTGTAATGACATGCATGTGTTATTGCGGTTTAAAGTTAAAAAAACACCTTATTTTCCACATACTGTACATTATTTTTCTCCTCTATGCCCCGCCTTTCTGAAACGCGTCGATTTTTATAAAGCTCATCGTTCTGAAAAGCGAGGTGTGCTCTGATTGGCCAGCTATCCAGTGCGTTGTGATTGGCCGAATACCTCAAGTGTGTGACGGAAATGTTACGCCCCTCCCCATATTGTGATGCCATGCGGCAACCACATGTGACTACCCCGGGCTTGACTCCGCTTCGTCCACGGTGAAAGCCGATCCGGCGATCCACAGCCAATTTGATGTATTCCTTCAGCGACCAGCAAGGATCAGCTCTAGGCATGATGAAGCGATATCATCCTCTTTTGGAAGAACAAACAAAGTATTTTCGCTTTCACAACGAATCACACAGCGCCTTCACGACATGGTGGCGGCAACAATACTACAGCGAGATTAGTTACGCCTTCTTTCTTTGCGTGACATTTGGGCGGCATTATGCAAATCTTCCCCCATAGTGAGGTAGACATGTGGGGGCGTGTTAAAACCATAGACTTAATAAAAACTGGACGTAGGTACAACTTTAAGGCTTAATATAATTTAAATGGATGAGTTATAAAAAATTCACCCCCCTCACAGTTGTCTTGAAGGGCAAAATTAGCTATATAGACCCAAATAATTTTTTGAACCAGGCTGTAAACATTTTTTTTCTGCTGTAAAGTTGGGCATTTAACATGGGGAGTCTATGGGATTGACTCCCTTTTGTAGCCAGCCTCTAGCGGCCAGTCGATGAATTACAGTTTAAGTCACTTCCGTGTTGGCTTCAAGAGAGAGACCGGAAGGTTGCCACTTAGGACTTTTTCACTGCATGGTACGAAGACTCACTCGCTCGGCACGGTCATCTCGTTTGCGTTTCACTGCAGTTCCGTAACGCTTCGAGTGGCAGGATTTATTCACGTGTCCGTTTTATAGTTGCGCCGCCGCTACTGCGCGCTCCTGAAAAACGTTTTCATTCTCCTCGCCCCATCAAAGTTCCTGGATCCGCTCCCTGCTATCAACGAAGGAGCCATCTGTATTCCCTCCAACAGACAGCGAACGCCACTTTTTGGTTGTTTAAAAAAGTGCGCTCGGTTCAAAACGTTGCGTTCGACCTGTCTCTGCTGTGCTGATTTAAATCTAGACGGTTCTGTGTGTTTGTGTCGGCAAGTTCAGTGATCGATTTACACTCACGTTTTGTAGGTAAGGTTCCCTTGAACCTCACCGAAGTTGTCCTAAACCAAGTACCAGGTACCCGTACTGTACCCAGTGGAAAACCCCCAAAAGTGAACAGTACCGAGCCGTACCATGCAGTGGAAAGCTCCATTGGTTTGAACGAGCCGTTTTAGGTAGGTGTGGCTGACTCTTAAATTTTATAAAGTATATCTCTTTGGATTTGAGGCTTTAGGCTTTGCAACTTTACAGATCTTCTTTAGGCACCAAGAGCTTGTACCACTCCAAAGAGAAAGTAACAATTTTAATCGCATCATATGACCCCTTTAAGGAATTCCTCGCTTTTAACGATGTGTGACCAAACCATGCACCAAAGAAAAGGACAAAACTGATTCAATAAAAGCATGATGCAACATGATAATTAGCATTCGGTCGATATGAAAGTGTGATAATTTCCTCAAACAATACAAGCGCTGTTGACCTTTTTAGCGGCACAATTAGTTTCGAAGTTCAATTTTGCATCAATAATAGTAGTCCCAAGGTATTTGTAGGATTGCACATATACTCAATGGTCTGACCTTTAATTAAAGTAGCTTTATTCATACGAGTGTTCCTCCTAAAGTCAATGAGCATATTTTAGTTTTTGATATATTAAGCTGGAGGTAAAATTCCTCCCTATTACTAACCTAACTATTTAATATCATCATCATAGTCACAATAATCGTCCCATTCATCATAAACATAAACATGTAGACTTATTTCCGCATCATTAGCTTATTTATTTTCCACAAACAGAAACACAAATATATAGCTATAATAACACAGAACACAGGCTGGATTTATATTTAAAAACATGAAAACTTACATGGTAAAGATTCGGCACGAGTCTTGTTTTCAGGAATCAGACGTTAAAACTTTGTAAATATGTTTAGCGAAATTTTAGTAAAACAAAACCGAAACATCCCACAGGTGAGCTCGAGCTTCCAAAAATAAGCAATATTTGGCGCCTCCTAACCAGGGGCGGTGAAATTTGTCCACCCCACTCAAAACTGCAGTTTGTGTCCCTTTTTTCTTGACAAGAAATGCATTTGTTAAGATATCTCTTTATGGGCGCATCAAACGGGAGAACTTTCAGACGCGCACTCCAGCTTCACCTCCGCGTCAGGCGCGAGCCACACGCGCTTCAGAACAACTGCGAACTGCGGTCTGATCAGATGTTGTTAGACTATATGTCAGTAAAACACACTTTCCTGTGCCATCAGCCGTTTAATGTGCTCACGGCGCACTCTTCAACAGTACGCAAATATGTGGAGCACGCTCTATATCACTTCATCATAAATAACCCGCACAAGAGCATGCATACCTAGTTCTGTCGTCAGCTAAGTCATGAAATTACCAAAAAGGCGATTAAAGCTGCAAACTGAGCATTTATACGCAGCACACAAGAACGTCTCTCAAATGCATGTACTAAAATATATTCTGCAATTCGAGATCCCAATATAAGGCACAAGCTGATATGCATATTTTATTTGTAATTTAATGCACAAATAAATGTGAGCACAGTGCACTTATACTAGAAAATATGCGAAAATGAAACCATTTAAATGCATAAAATAACTAATTTTATATTCTGGCATTTATGTCTACTGTTGACTTCCGGCCTTTTTCACATTTTTATCACTATCTGCATGTCTCATCCATGAGTATGCAATGTTGGAGAGCAAGCATTTGGGAGTTTTGAGAAGCTGAATGAGCAATAAAGCTATAGTGAGCCCCTTTATTAAAATACCTGGAGGTGAGGAATAATACAAAAAGTGTCATATTCACTCAGTATCACTTGATCTAATTCACAAATATCTCAATTACAGTTAAGTAGAAATTAATTGTACTCCGTTGTGTTTTAGGCACTAAACCCGTCCAGTACATTATAGTCAAACACATTTTTATATTGAAATGATGAAGATTTCTGTGCCACCCCAGACTGGTTGCTGGCCCCTCCCTGGCCACCCCTATGAAAACATCCTGGCTCCGCCACTGCTCCTCACTGCAGAACACAAGTTCCAGGGGGCGTGGTTGGATCCAGATCCAGCTCCTCCCACCTTACATATACCTAAACCTACCTGTCTCCACCCCCTGATCCCTAAACCCACCCATCTCTACCCCTAAACCTAACATTCTGATTGGCTGACTTGACAACCAATCACAACATTTCTTGCATTACCTCGACAGCAGAAGAGGAACAGTACAGATAATTATTATGCAAGTTGATATTCTGATCATATTTTTTTCCAAGCACATTTTACCAATTCCAAGCAACATCAATCTTAATAACTACTATTAATCGTGTATTTAATAATTTATATTGATATATAATTATTCATGAAGGCTGGAAGTGAAAAATGGTTTATATTCAGGTGTGCATAATTATTAAGCAGATTTTCTTTTACAGATAAAATGAGCCAAAAAAGAGATTTACTCAGACTGAAAGTCAAATATTATTAAATGCCCATGAGAAATATTAAAAAATAATACAATACTAGAAATTGCAATTTAATGCATAACACATGGGACAGCAGTGGTCAGCGGGTCAGTCAAAAAACATGAAGAAAAATTCATGTTACTGCAAGAATAGATTAATGTGAAGAATTAGGTTGAAATCATCAGACCAGTTAGTCTCCCTCGCCACCATTTTCCAATACAGCTGTCAGGTTCTCAAGACTTAGGTTAAGTATGAATCCTAAAATACTTACCCCTACTTAATCCGAATCACATACTGAAGTGTGTAAGTCTTGAGACGGCTTTTTAATATATATATATTAAATATATATATTTATATAGCCTATAGGTTTTGTAGTGTCTTCATCATCTACTAGAGAGTTTATCGTTTCGACTGTTTAATAGAGCATTTGCATTATTCTCTGTAAATCTGCTTTACAAAACAAGATAAACCACTTCCTCAAGAAACATTTTTTGTTGGTATTGTTTTGCTTGTTTTTATTTTTGTATGAATGAAATATACTATATTCTACTATGTTCAGAAAAATAATATTATAGTGAAACATGAAGAGGATGTTTAAATAGTTCGCATCTGCTGAAACACTTACTAAACAGCCTTTATGTGAAGCTGCATGAGATTGAGACACAATCAGAGCTGAAATCTGCTCAAACTGTTGAGATCAGACTGAAATCATCAGAGATCTTGTTCAGAATAAACTTCAGCCGCTCTAAACATCATGCAGCCGTATGTGATACTCAACAGCCAGAAGCAGCACCATGTTTGATGGACTTTCCCTTCTTATTATTAGTCCTCCTTATCACATGGCTGTGAATGTACAGTTTCCGATCATTACATATATGCAAATGTGGGTATAGCCATATATTAATGTATTGAGACAGTGGAAGATAGTCTTAAGAATTAGTCCTCTCAGTTGTTCTTCAAGACTGGTCACAACACTTAAGTACTTACACCTGGGCTAACCACTAGTTGGAAATTAAACAAGGAAATTAGTCAAATTTCTAAGACTGTTTGTGTACTGGTTCTTTTGGTTTGACTGATTATTTTGAGTCTGAGGATTACACTGAAATCATTTATAAAAGCCAAAGTTTTTCATGCTGGCTCTGAATTTCAAGTATATATCGCTGTAGCTTCGAGTCTTATAATTTTTTTCTCAAGACGCACACATGTCCTGTCAAGTATGTTCAGTCGAGGCTATGATCTGCGTCAGAGAATAAATAAGATGTTGTGTTTCTTCTAAATTCGTCTCTGAGTGATCGTTTTACATCCAGCACATCCATTGTCAGCGTCTGTGTGTGCTGATTTCAGGCTATTGTAAATCAGGATATTTTAAGCTGCACAGAAGCAGTTTGGAAGTGACTGTTTGAAGACACATTATCACAAAAAGGACTGACACTAAGAATGAAAATAAGACCAATTATCGTAATGAATATGCTAATTAGCGTAGGCTATGACTATATGTACCACTCAGTGTCTATGGTGTTTAAACTAATATCCAAAATCTCTCCGTCCTCAAATGTACATGTTAGTGTGACGCTGCCTCCCTTTTCTCCTGTAAAAGTCACACTGAGTCCATGCAAAGCAGATGTCTTGAGATGTCGTTTAATATCCAGATTAGTCTCAAACATGGATTTTCCAACGGCTGATTTTATCTAAATAAATTACATTTGGTTCCCCAATACTTGCTTATGGCCTTGATTAATGACACCATTATAATGATGATCGAGGATAAATGTCTGTGTTTCTCCTCAGAAGAGATTTCTGTGAACATCGGTGAGGATCTGAATGTTCTGTTGCTAGATGCTGATGAAGTGCAGTGGTTATTTTAAAATGTTTTTTTTTTAAGTGGACAGCTGAGGTTTATTCACCATTATTTGAACATCATATTGATGCTAAACTGCATGACCAACCTTTCAATATTCTTCACAGAATCAAAAGGAAACTGGACAACACGGATGAAGCAAATGTGTTTGCTTTACAAAATCTTTAAACAGTGAATTAAAAGTCCTCTCTTCCCACTTTTTCCTTTCACCTGTATGCTGTTGGATTTCACCATTTGTACTGACATTTGCACTGGTTTTGATGTTTTTTTATCTGCACACACGTCAGCCCAGAGGTTATTCACAGCGTGACACCAGAAGGAAAAAAGGGGATTAAGTAGAGGAGATGGGGGCAAAATTCTTCTGAATTTGAAGACACAAGACTGAGGTATTACTTATTGGACCAAAACCTGCACAAAGTATTTGCAAATAGAAGGATGTACTGTTATGTCCTCATCTGCAGTTAAAGGCCTGGGTGTTATGTTTGACAGCAACTTATCTTTCTAAAATCATATTTCATATGTTACAAAAACAGCCTTCTTCCACCTCAGAAACATTGCTGAGCTACGGAACATGTTATCTGTTTCTGACGCAGAAAAGCTAGCATTCATGACTAGATTATTGTAATGCACTGCTAGCTGCTTGTCCTGCATCTTCAATAAACACGCTACCGGTAGTCCAAAACGCAGCGTCTAACGTCCTTACCATGATGTTCAAATAAAATTGAATCATATATACCCCAATTTTATCACTCCTCTCCACTGGTTATTACTTACCTATAAGGCACTAATGGTTTACTCCTTATAATCTTCTTAATGCCAAATCCACACTCTTTAAATCACAAAACTCTGGACTTTTAGTAGTTTCTAGGATGTCTAAGTCCACTAAAGGAGGGAGAGCATTTTCTCATCTGGCTCCTAAACTCTGGAATAGCCTTCCTGATAAAGTTTGGGGTTCAGACACACTGTCTCTGTTTAAATCTAAATTAAAGACACATCTCTTCAGCCAAGCATTCAAATAATCTTCAGTCCTCCCCTTGTTCCCATTTAGATCGATAGTCACAAACTATTTCTTGCGTGAACTTATGAACAGCAGCGCGCTAGTTCTTATCGATCAGTGTCTTTCTGTTTCTACTCTGGGATGCCCATCTCGAGATTACACCAGCTCCAGCCTGGATCCAGCCTCAAAGAAAGAGTTCAGACGACTCAACACCTGTGAAGAGATGATGCTGACCCCTGCGAGGACCCCCGTGAACCCCCACATTGACTAAGACAGACAACATGGCACACTACTGCCAAAAATCATTATGATCACACTTGTAATAATCGCTTTAATGAGCTTCTGCCTGAAATTAATTCATGTTAGCTAACTGTATGATTCTATTATCTTGAACTGTTCATTTGTGAGATCAACATTACTTGGACTCATTCACTTCTGCTTTGTAATGTAGACACATGCATTTTCTGTAAAGCTGCTTTGAAACAATATGTATTGTGAAACTGAGTAAACTGTGCAGGTGTGCAGGACATCTAATCACATCACTGCTTAAGTCTTTTACAATCTGATCATATTTTTAACACCGTAGGCATCTCACATTTATCGACTTTGTAAACGGTTACAGATTAAAACTAGATATCATCATGCACTAAATGACTGAAGACCACACACACCACAAGACACTCGATCTAAATGAACAAACTCAGCAGAAACATGTGCCTTGTTGCTAGGAGACACATGACAAACGTAAATAATATGTGTTCTAGAATCTTTTGATCTCCGTCTGGACGGAATCAGAGTCTGAAGATAAAAATATCAGGCCCATCATACACTACATGATTTCTGTTAAATCTGACTGACCAAAGTCTGAATAGCACTGAAGGCAAATACTGTCGCTTTAACTCCAGATTTCAAATCTTTACTTGTTATTTACTCTCAGGTCTGCAGAGGATTCTGCCAACATATGTCTGCAATATATTTGTAATTTACAGTGTGTGCACATTTGTACTCAACTTCTGTCTCTGTTTGTTAACTGTATCTGCATTTAGTATTTACATAAAGAGGCCTTAAAGATCTGGACTGGAGACCAATCCAAATTCATCAACTAGGAATTATTGTTTCTATTGAATCCTTTAACAGTAAAGTATTCATAATATAAACAGAAAACATGCATATCTGTGCCAAAATGTACATTTGTATATTTTGTAAATTTTTTCTGTTTAAATATGTTTATAGTTATATGTTGCTTTTGATCGTTTAATTGGGGATTTGCATTATTCTTTGTAAATCTGCTGTGAGAGTATATATTAAACTATTTTTGTTAGAAACATTGGTGTTGTTTTGTATTTTTTTTGTATGAATTAAATATTTGTACTATTTTCTTTTACTAAGTTCAGAAAAAAAATGCTTTATTGATAATATTATTATAAAATATGTAGAGGATGTTTAATTAGTTTATCAGACTAAACAGCCTTTATGTGAAGCTGCATGAGATTGAGACACAATCAGACTGAAATCTGCTCAAACTGTTGAGATCAGACTGAAATCATCAGAGATCTTGTTCAGAATAAACTTCAGCTGACTGTATCTGGACTCTCACACTGTTTTTTAGCCAAATGTCTATCTATGTAAGATATTAGATCTCACATCTTCTGACAGCTCAATCAGCTTTGATAGAATAACCAGCAGAAGGCAATAAACACCAATCATACTCCTTTAGTGGGAGGAGCCAACCACACTCATCCTTTAGTGGGAGGAGCCAACCATACTCCTCCTTTAGTGGAAGGAGCCAACCACACTCTTCCTTTAGTGGGAGGAGCCAACCACACTCCTCCTTTAGTGGGAGGAGCCAACCACACTCATCCTTTAGTGGGAGGAGCCAACCATACTCCTCCTTTAGTGGGAGGAGCCAACCACACTCCTCCTTTAGTGGGAGGAGCCAACCACACTCCTCCTTTAGTGGGAGGAGCCAACCATACTCCTCCTTTAGTGGGAGGAGCCAACCACACTCCTCCTTTAGTGGGAGGAGCCAACCATACTCCTCCTTTAGTGGGAGGAGCCAACCACACTCCTCCTTTAGTGGGAGGAGCCAACCACACTCCTCCTTTAGTGGGAGGAGCCAACCACACTCCTCCTTTAGTGGGAGGAGCCAACCATACTCCTCCTTTAGTGGGAGGAGCCAATCATACTCCTCCTTTAGTGGGAGGAGCCAGTCATACTCCTCCTTTAGTGGGAGGAGCCAGTCATACTCCTCCTTTAGTGGGAGGAGCCAGTCATACTCCTCCTTTAGTGGGAGGAGCCAGTCATACTCCTCCTTTAGTGGGAGGAGCCAGTCATACTCCTCCTTTAGTGGGAGGAGCCAACCATACTCCTCCTTTAGTGGAAGGAGCCAACCACACTCATCCTTTAGTGGGAGGAGCCAACCACACTCATCCTTTAGTGGGAGGAGCCAACCACACTCATCCTTTAGTGGGAGGAGCCAACCACACTCATCCTTTAGTGGGAGGAGCCAACCACACTCATCCTTTAGTGGGAGGAGCCAACCACACTCCTCCTTTAGTGGGAGGAGCCAACCATACTCCTCCTTTAGTGGGAGGAGCCAACCACACTCATCCTTTAGTGGGAGGAGCCAACCATACTCCTCCTTTAGTGGGAGGAGCCAACCACACTCCTCCTTTAGTGGGAGGAGCCAACCACACTCCTCCTTTAGTGGAAGGATCCAAACACACTCCTCTGAAAGACTCTGACCTGTGTGTGGGAATTATACTTGTGGTTTTGTTTTTACTCATATCTTGCTAAACAGCCAGAATATAAAACTCATGCAGAACTTTTACAATGTAAGTTTTTTTTATCCTTTTAAATATAAAGATTGTGTGTTTTTGTGTCATTATATCAATAGTTGTATTAATTTGTGAAATAGGGTTGCCTTCTAACCTGCTAATGATGTTAAGGAAATTTCAACATGTTTATCATTATGCAGATGATTATGATAATGAGTTTTATTAGTGGGGTTATTAATGTAATTATTAAATTGTTCTACATTGATTACTCAATGCAATCAAATGATTTCTACGTTGATGTGTGGATTGTTGGGTTACTCTGTCTGTCCCTATTTTGTTTCCATTGGCCTCCGTGCACACACGGTCCCCCGCTCTGGCCCCTTAAAAAAAATTTTTTTGGAATCGTATCACACCAAACAATTTTGGGTGCAATGTGCAGTTTGTCCTGTGAAAACATCACCAGATGCTACTGGCGCAGAGCCAGACGTTTTTTAAGTAAGATATTCATTTCATAGTGTAAACAGCTTCAGTGATTTTGATGGGAGTTTATGAGAGTGCTTGAACTCTGGCTAGACTGAAGTCAGTGATATTGTTTTTGATCATGTAAATGTTCTTTGCTCTCTTTCTGTTCAGTGTAATAATTAGTAGCCTAACTTACAATGTTTTCATTAAATTTACATTAAATACAAAGTCAATCGTATTAAAAAATATTTTTTTGCATATTATAGATAACACTATTCTTGCCATCGCCCATATAATCAACTAACATAACTGTAAAGGTGACAATGCATTTACTGTACATAGCTTGGAGATTGAGATATGCATACATGTTTAACAGTTGGGAATATTTTGAATAAAAAGGAAAAATATTCCCCCCCGCCCCACTGACTGAAGGTTAGTAGTCGCTGTATTGTGGTCAGCTCTGTAATATTTGTCCACTCAGCAGTATTTTATGGGCTTGTATTATGTGTTGTGATGTGTGGTCTTATCTGTCACATTACAGCTCTTCTGTCTGATCATCAGGTGCAGATGCTGGAATCTTCTGCTGCTTTGTCTCGTCTATCACAGCGGTCAGTGTACTTTATGTTCATAAACTCTATTTATTCTTGTGTTCAGCGTCAGCTAGAGTTATTCTAGTGAATTATTTCTCTGTTGTGTCACTCAGTGAAGACTTTTGTTAACATTTCTGGATTTATGGTGGACATTTTCACTGGTTTATCATACAGTTAATTTATTAATAAACATTGTTCAGGAATTCATTACAACTGCACTCGTACATCTGCTACATCTTTATACTATTTTTTTAACATAATTTGAAATGTTAAAATGTGCCACTGCTAATATTGCTCACTCTTATTGCCCTTATTTATATTTAAATCTATATTTCTATTAGAAATATCTGGTTGCTGCAATGAAAGTCACTTTTTTTTAGTGTGTTCATTATTATAAACAATTGCTGTCCTTTTTTTGTAAAAGCAGGAAAGAGTTCAAGCTAAGTAGTTTATAAGGTAAAGCTCTGGTCGCTGCATTTAGACTTCTGACTGAACCTGCTGCTTTCTATTAATTCATCAACCAGATCTCATTAGTCATTAGTGCTTGAGATTGAGCATTTAATGCTTTTATTTCATGAAGAGACAATGAAGTAACCTGAGGTTAAGTGTTTAGATGAAGAGCACAAAGGCAAAATAGATCATGTCTCTGATGAGCAATGAGCATCCTTAATATTTACATTCATTTCTGATGCTAAATATTAGAGAAACTCCTCCATCAGTTCACAGCTGATGAATCCACTTAGATGTGTGAAGAAATATCTTCAGCAAAAGAAAATCCAGCTGACTAAATTAGACAGAAAATAGAAATTAGAAAATAGACAGAAATGCATGTATTTTTCAGTATTGACACTTTAAATAGAATCGTATTGAATTATATTGTCTGTATTTGCAGGAATCACCTCTAAACCTGTGTCAGGAGAAAAGGGAGGAAACATCACACTAACATGTGAATCTGAGGCCAATAAAATTGTACACATTGAGTTATTCAGTGAACCAGGAGAAATTGATGTGTGTCAGACTGAAGAATGTAGTGGACGAGTGTTTAAAGAAGGAAACTGTGACGTCGTCATCAAGAATCTGAGCTTCAGTGACGCTGGGAAATACTACTTGCATGTCTATTACAATAATGATCTGACAGAGCTGAAGCGACTAATCAGGACGTACCAACTTCATATTCATGGTAAAGTCAAAACTGATCAAACATCAGCATCTGCTTTTTTAAATGATTACATTTGGTCCCCAATCATAAATGTGTGTTTATGGATTTGATTGATTGACACCATTATAATAATGATTAATGTCTTTCTGTTTCTCCTCAGATGAGATTTCTGTGAAAACAGGCGAGGAGCTAAAGATGTCTGTTCTGTTGTTTAATGCTGATAAAGTGGAGACAAACTCTAGTGGAGAGTGGAGGGAGGTTTGGAGCAGAACTTATGGGGTTCAGAGCGATCGACTGAATGAAAATGATGAAAACCTGATCATTAAAGCATTTCTGGCCATTGATGCAGGAACATACAGAGTTCTGAACACTGAAGGAGAAATCTTGATCACGGTGAAAGTCACAGGTGAGAGAAACTCAGATTTGTGGAAATATTATTTATAAATCATGTTCTGCTCACTTGTATAGGTTTGGCGCCACCTACTGGCAGCTCTAGGCGAAGTGAGTTCAGAGTAGAGCACATTTCTCATGCAGTGATCTTTCAATAGATGCCATCCTTTGTTTTGTGTTTGTTAAAGCATCATCTGTAGGTTAATTATTCGTTACATAATGCTTGATTATATATATTTGCACATATTTGTGATAAATTCTTTCAAAGCTTTGATTTGATGTAATTTTAGTAATAGCCTCTAGCTGTTAGCCTAGCCTTTATTTGATATGGCACTCAATGTGTTGATTTCATTCTACTTTGATAAGACAATTTCTCTGTATGAGTCAATATTTGTATTTGCCGCTATTTTTGGTTATCTGGTCATCTCATTTAAGTAAATTGATTACATCGATAACATTTGAGCCTTTTCTCAGATATACAGTATCTCACAGAAGTGAGTACACCCCTCACATTTTAGTAAATATTTTATCATATCTTTTCATGTGACAACACTGAAGAGATGACACTTTGCTACAATGTAAAGTAGTGAGTGTACAGCTTGTTTAACAGTGTACATTTGCTGTCCCCTCAAAATAACTCAACACACAGTCATTAATGTCTAAACCGCTGGCCACAAAAGTGAGTACACCCCTAAGTGAAAATGTCCAAATTGGGCCCAAAGTGTCAATATTTTGTGTGGCCACCATTATTTTCCAGCACTGCCTTAACCCTCTTGGGCATGGAGTTCACCAGAGCTTCACAGGTTGCCACTGGAGTCCTCTTCCACTCCTCCATGACCACATCACGAAGCTGGTGGATGTTAAAGATCTTGAGATGCTCAATAGGGTTTAGGTCTGGAGACATGCTTGGCCAATCCATCACCTTTACCCTCAGCTTCTTTAGCAAGGCAGTGGTCGTCTTGGAGGTGTGTTTGGGGTCGTTATCATGTTGGAATACTTCCCTGCCTGTGGCCCAGTCTCCGAAGGGAGGGGATCATGCTCTGCTTCAGTATGTCACAGTACATGTTGGCATTCATGGTTCCCTCAATGAACTGTAGCTCCCCAGTGCCAGCAGCACTCATGCAGCCCCAGACCATGACACTCCAGTGACGGCGCTACACCGGGGCTATGGGGGGCTATAGCCCCATCAGAATTTTGAATAGCCCCGGTTTAGCCCTCATTTGTGTGATACACCTTGATTTATAACACAAGTTAATATTCATAAGATATGTGTTTGTGATAATACGCAGTCGTTTGTTAGAATTGCAACCTTCTTTGTGTAGGATAATATTAAGGTAGGGGGGACCGAAGAAAGCGGAACCAAAGTGCAGGTATCGTTGTGCTGCGGTACCGAGGTGACGGGCGCCGTCCTCTTCTCTCATACAGAGATTTGTATATGAAGATGGCGGTTCGCTCTTTCATTCACTGACTAAATGATCCTGTTTTCCAGATCCGTACTCTGTAAAAACTGTTTCCTCCTGAAGTGTATGTGATGATGTGAAAATGTGATGAGTTGGTTACGGAATATTTGATGTGTGGAACAGAGTTGAAGAGCCACGTTTATATTCGCGGGAAAAGGTTCTGTAACAATGGCGCTAGCAGCTATATAGCAGATGTATATTGAGGCTGAATGTGTAAAATTGGTGTATTAGTATCCCCACTCCCTGGTAATGCTTTGTTTCGTGTTTTAGGGTATCCTGACAGGTTATAATTTATAATAGATGTTAAACGAAGAGGGGTATATTGTTTAAAACTTAAAAGGGAGTTATCACTGAAGATATACAGAAACAGTTAAGTGTCTGAACGAGTTTAACAATGTTTTATAAGTTAAATAGTTTTCCCTATGTGCATTATTCATGTTGTGACTCTAAAGTCATTTAAATATTCATTTACAGCCAAAGAGGGTTTATGATTCACACTGTTGCATTAGTATTAATAATTATATATATATATATGTATATATAATTATATAGCTTAAAACATGATTTATCCCGGTGATATTACTGCACTTTAAAGAAAGAGTGATGTTGATTGTTGCAAAGACATGATTATTTTGTGAATATGGATGTGAAAGATGTCACCCATTGATATGTGAATAGTAAAAAGAAAGAAACCTGTATTGAGGTGTTTAAAATTGAAATTAACACAAATGGACTTTGAAACTGAAACATGTTTACACTAGGGAAATGTTATTGTTTTATACCATGATTTGATAAATTTGTAATAAAGATACAGAGATTTGTATATGAAGATGGCGGTTCGCTCTTTCATTCACTGACTAAATGATCCTGTTTTCCAGGGCTGTCATCTAGGAGAGTGGAGAGTATTGAACCCCAATCAAAATCCTTTGCCACTGTAGTTTCACTAGTTTGAGACTCGTAACATTTGCGCTAAACCACGGCAACAGACGTATCGTCCTTCTGTAGGCTATATGCAATCCATTACATAGTCACTAAGGTTGTGATGTGGTGTTCGTTTTAATATTTTATTTAAGTTTTAAGTATGCACAGTTCTCATTATGCATACAAATGTATTGTGTTGTTAATGCTAAACGCATGGGTGCTGTCCAGTTCTGAAGTCTTTCCTTTGTATGTAAAAAGTTTTTGTCGTTGTCTTATGGTCACTTGTATTAAGATTATATCTATTTTGATGAATTTGCCTATTCGTTGGCAAAATATAAATTAAAACTACACTTCTGTTGAATATGGTGTGTACCATAGCTGCTTTTATTTTAAAAAATTAAAATTTCTTTATGATGTAACTCTGACGTCATCAATATCATTAATTTTCTTAGCACCCCCACATATTGGTCTGACGCTGAGCACGTGCACTCAACTTCTTTGGTCGACCATGCCGAGGCCTGTTCTGAGTGGAACCTGTCCTGTTAAACCGCTGTATGGTCTTGGCCACCGTGCTGCATCTCAGTTTCAGGGTCTTGGCAATCTTCTTTTAGCCTACGCCATCTTTATGTAGAGCAGCAATTATTTTTTCAGATCCTCAGAGAGTTCTTTGCCATGAGGTGCCATGTTGAACTTCCAGTGACCAGTATGAGAGAGTGAGAGCGATAACACCAAATTTAACACACCTGCTCCCCATTCACACCTGAGACCTTGTAACACTAATGAGTCACATGACACCGGGGAGAGAAAATGGCTAATTTTCATTTAGGGGTGTACTCACTTTTGTGGCCAGCGGTTTAGACATTAATGGCTGTGTGTTGAGTTATTTTGAGGGGACAGCAAATTTACACTGTTATACAAGCTGTACACTCACACTTACATTGTCAAGTGCTTTCTTTCTTTCTCAGTTTGCACATGAAAAGTTTATAATAAAATATTTACTAAAATGTGAGGGGTGTACTCACTTCTGTGAGATACTGTAAGTCTCAGAGCTGCTTTATGCATATTATTTGGTTGTTGTATAATTATTCTGATTATTGTTTGTTCGCTGTTTTTTATAATGTACTATAATTCATAATGTACATCTCAATGGCATCTTATTAAAACAACAAAGACTAAGATGAATCCTGACTTATCTCGGGGAAGTTGTGGCCTAATGGTTAGAGAGTCGGACTCATAACACAAAGGTTGCAGGTTTGAGTCTCGTACCGGCAGGGATTGTAGGTGGGGGGAGTGAATGTACAGTGCTCTCTCCCACCTTCTCTACCACGACTGAGGTGCTCTTGAGCAAGGCACTGAACCCCCAACTGCTCCCCGGGTGCTGCAGCAAAAAAATGGCTGCCCACTGCTCCGGGTGTGTGTTCACGGTGTGTGTGTGTTCACTGCTGTGTGTGTGCACTTTGGATGGGTTAAATGCAGAGCACTAATTGACCACATGTCACGTCGCTCACTTTAGGAAACCTTTATGGATGGAGTTTGGCTGACTGTTAAATTGCATTAGCACATGCGAGAAGAACAGTGCAAAGCATTTGTACAGCTTAAGTTTATTCATCATGATCTGAACAGCAATTGATGCTAAACTGTGGCTGAACTTTCAATATCCTCTAGAATCAAAGGAAAAGCTGGACACTGAACAACACAGTAAGTAAAACAGGCGTTGAGAGCTTTACAAAATCCTCAAGCAATGAGTTTAATAATGAAAAAACTTTTTTTTTTTAAATGTGCTCTCTTCCCATCTTCCTCTTTTCCGTATTTAGTGAATTGGATTGTGCCAGTTGTAGTGTGTTTGGTGATTCTGGTGGTTCTGATTGTGATTTCTGTCATCATATGGCGACGTCAGCACAGAGGTCACGTACAGGGCCAAGTAGAGGAGAATACAGAGCCTCCACAGGAACTGGAGGAATTTGTCCCTCAGAGATGGCAGCAGTCAAGCTGAAAGGGAAACAAACAAGAGAGAAAAACAGTTTTCATAAATTGCTTGAAGACTGGTGGATCTTAATTTTCCTGTAATGGCCACAGCCAAACAGTTGTTCCAGACGGTTGTAATCTGGGATTTAAATGATACGGTTTACACTAGTCAGATCTGTGTTTTGGTGCTGTACTGTTAGCTATCTATCTATCTATTCATACATTTGACCATTTCCATCTCTGCAGTCTGTAAAGATTTGTGAATCTCTGCCTGATTTTAACATTACACACAACTTTAATCACATGTCCAGTAAACATGAGCTCTCTGATCAGATTCTATGTGAGCTGGCACTTCCAGAGAGGGATGGTTTCGTTTGCTAACACTTGCGCCACTGTGTTTGTGGTTCTTTTGCAAGGGAAAAGACAAAAACTTATACCTTCACCCGAACACAACCTGTTTGCACTTCTCCCCTCCGGCAGAAGCTACAGATCTCTGTGCACTAGAACATCTAGGCATAAAAAAAAAAGTTTTTTTTCCCCATGACATCTCCAGCTTAAACAACTAATACATGAATCATTACCTGTGTTCTGTAATTCATTCTACATCCTTAATTATTGCCTCTTTCTCAAGTATTATGTAAATATCTCTTTATTTATACAGTTCTATATATAGAGTAAATGATGCACAAATCTGTACATAAATCTACTGTTCATGATTCATACACATTATTTATTGTTAAGGTTTTACTATTTAAATGTTTTTTGGGTTTTTTTCTGTTCTCATGTCAGATGTGTATGTATGTATGTATGTATGGTACAGGAGCACCTTAAAAAACCACAACAAATCGTGTGTTTGCACACCTGGCAAATAAAGCTAATTCTGATTCTGATTCTGATTCCCTTGTTACTGGTTGCAGATCAATGAAATCAAATTTAACTCATCTTATAGCCATGGTTGGATTTGGCCTATTCAAGATATTGCAATCAGATCGATCATTTTAGTTGGTAAATTCTGGACATGTTAACTTTTCTCATTGAAGATTTTTTGCACAAATAGAAGACAAATAAGTTATTTTCTCATTAGTTTGATCACTGTTCCTTTCATTTTCCTTTCCTAACAGTTCTTGTTTTTCACCACCTTCTGTTGATCTCTTTTCCCGCAGCACTAATAGTGCTTCCAACTTCTTTCTTCTGATCATTCCTCTTATTCTTCTACAACTTTCTTTCCTCTTCTAAATCAGTGATGAATCATCATGAGACTAAAGGCCATTCTTGGCCATTGTAATATAATATATTATAAGGTTGTTACAATATGAATTATATTACATTAAAATAGTATGAATTAAAATACTTATAAGTATTACTGGTCTCTGGAGGGCCTCCTGAGCAACTTGTTCAGAATGACTGGTTATCATCTCACTGATCTTTTTGAAGATACACTTTTATTTGGCCCTGTGGCTACAGCAGTCCTGGCATGTGCATTGTGTGTACAACAGCAGGCCAAACTGGAAACCAGTTACAGGTTTGCTTCTGTGAACATTCAATGAACTGCAAGCACTTACTGAAAGCATGGGTCAAATCATTGCTCAATCTGAACATTTTTGTGACTACAATGTGGAATTGGACACAATTTTCTTTTGTTTATGAGCTGAGATGTCACTAAGTGCATTGAGAATCTATTTGAGTATAAGAAAGTTTAGGCAAACCCACAGCAAATGCAAAGTACACATGTTGTTTTAGATTTATGGTCATGTTTGTCTGTCTGCTTAAAGACAAAGACTGAGAATCATATAAGTGTGTAGTAATTTTTGTAAAATCTCAAATAAAACCAAGCTATACGCTGTATTTGTTAAGAACTTTGAACAGTGTTGTTGAGCCAAATATTGTGAGATCAGAGATTTTACTACTATTGAGTGATTTTCAATCCATTTAACTTGATTAATTTGACTAATTCTCCCTCAGGAGAAGTTGTAGATGTCCTCTGAATGGGTTTAACCCTCAGGCTTGGTTACAAGCCTCTCAGTAGCATCAAAATTATTATTATGTGCATTACAGTTTTAGATTGTGAATTTCTAATGTCTCATCTTTTATTCACAGTCACTGGGACTTCTGCAGGGCAGCAGTGGTTCTCTGGGACTGAGGAATACTTTTTTGCCAGATTAGAGTTTCTTTTGAGATTCTCAAAGTCTTGCCCAACTTCACTTTCACATACAAAAGATTCTAGTGAGAATTTAATCATCTTTTTTGTTTATGCAATCTCAAATTCTTTGCACATAAATGTTTGCCTTTCAAATGTTGCAAAGTTATTCTTGTAAAGCCAATAAACAATAGTGACAGGAAATTATTAATATCAGAATTTAGGTTGCAATTTACACCCCTGTTGAGTACGAGAATAAAATTTTGGATGATCTTATACCAATTTTACTTTTGGTTCAAGAGACTTCATTCCTCATCTACTCTGCCGCTATCTTGTCTCTGTCAATTCATGTGGTTTCGTCTAATTCTTAAGCCCCACCGGATTTCTGCGGTCTCCGGTCTAATGATGAGTATTCCGACTCATTCTACAAAAGTATGTCTATTACTGTAAAAAATGATTGTGATTTTAACAGTAAAAGACTGTAAAAATACTACAGTAAAAACCTGTTAACTTGTTAACAGTAAGTTTCCATACTATATGCGGTGAATAAATGTAATTACATTTAATGTGATTTCACAGTAAAATACTGTTAAAATACTTTTTTTGGACGTGAAAAAGAAAAAGTCATTGTATAATTTACAGTGAAAACCCGTAAATTGACACTCCCAGAATTCCCTGCATGACACTTCATATTTGATGTTTTTTTGTTGAAATAACATATTTCTTCTTAGTTTTTTCTTATCAGTTGTGTATACTAGGGTTTAATCTTACATCTAATGTTGTTAAATGAATGTTTATTGCATTATTTCAGTATCATGTGTGTCACTGTGATGGGGTTTAGTGTTTGTGTGAATGACGCTGTGTGCACCTTCTATAAATGAGTATTGCCCTCCTCAGCTCGTAGAAAAACTGTTTGTGATGAGCTTTGGTTCATCATGAGACTTTCTCATCACCAGCTGTTTTTGGTGGCTATCAGTGCATTACAATGGATCAAAACAGATATTAGTATTTTAACATGTTGGTTTATTAACATTACATCAGTTAATGAAATACGGTATTTTATTGTGAATAAAAGTCTGTAAAACCTAAAATGTTTCTACCACATTTTTAACGGTGAAGTTCTGGCAACCACAGCTGCCGGTATTTTACCGTAAATGTCAAAGGTTTTTTTTACAGTTCCCTCAACACTTCTAAAAAGGCAAATAAGAATTGACTTACCGCAGCAGCTGGAGAAAGGGAAGGAGAAGCTCAAACCTCTTTCCGGAGCACATTTGAACATTGAGCTGAAAAGACCCTCGCCAACAGGAGATGGGAGGTCACGGAGGGACAGTCACCAACAGTAAGAATCCACCCGCCAGCCCAAAAAGTGGAATCCAGCGGCCTGGTTGAAGGTTTAATGCATATTCTGTCTTTTACTTGCGCGTCTGAATTTATCAGGACTTAGTGTAAATTTTAGTCTAGCTCCATGTTTAATCTGGCTCCAGTTTTTAAGTGATCAATACATTTAGGCAATGTTTATAATTAAAAACTGATCACAAATATCGATTGTTTATTTATTTAGATATTTGACTATTTTGAATATCCCATACTTTCAATTATTCGTTCATTCACTTACTCAGAGGATACAGGGTGATTATAATACCTTTCAGTGCCGCACCGTGCTAGCAAATAACAAAAAGTGTATTTTTTTTCTATAATCACAAAAACTTGTTAAGCCAGTGTCAGACAGAAATCAGAAGATCCCTAATGGAGAGCCCCCTGCCCCGCTCACTGGTACTTAAGTATGATCTGTCCTGGACGCAGATTTGCGGAAATGTTAGACTAGACAATAATCTACTTGAAAAATTATTCAGATCAGAATTTATCACAATTTATTATTTGTCAGGTAAAATTGTATCATGTCAATTACATAATGAAACAATTAGAAGCCAGGATAATGCAATTGTGAATCACATTGTAGCCGCGTGGCAACCCCGCTCCTGTACATAGATGCTGTAGCCACATGGGGAATAGCTAAGTGATCCACGCAGGAGACAAACAAATTTAACATAGTTATCCTACTTTGGCACAAGACACATGGTCTAAAATGCATAGAATATACTACCTTTAACTAAGTTCAAAGAACACTTACAGTAAAGAAGTCGTGTTTTATAGAATAAACTTAACTAGCCTATGTGCACATGTAGTAGCACAAACAACTATACAGTGTGTTCTGTGGGCACAATGTGTTTAGCACAATTACATTTTTGAATAAAAACGAAATGCATACCTGACAGCAGAGAGACACACAGCAGCGAGAGTTCTGGTGCAAAGCTCCAGAGACTCTCACACACTGCATGGGGTTTTTCTGACTACAGAATCCCAAAGTACTGCTCCGAAGGCAGCCTTTTTCAGTTTTCGTTTGCAGCCCATATTAGGGATTTCTTGCAGGTCATAAGTCATTACTTCTATGAGTCTGATTTGGACTTTCTGCAGGAGAGCGCCCTCTGGCTTCGAGTATGAATGAAACACACACTGCATGAGAGAGTTCATCGCTTCCCTGAATATTCACTTCTCCTCATTCTGGATACGACTAAACGTCAGTCATGCATAGACTATTCCTACTGTCTCCTTTGAATTTAAATCTATATTAAAATCTCTATAAACCCTAGGTGACACACCTTCCCGAATAAAGGGACGAATTTAAATTTATTAATTAATATTTATTAAATATTAAAAATGCAGCTAAAGTAGTTCTACACACAGCAATATAAACAAAGGTGCCTGTTCTCTTTCGTAGTTGCTGTTTGATTGAGAAAAGTTTAAAGGGCGTCGAGGGGTCTTTTTTATGTTATCTGACTAAAAACTATTATTACAGTATTTATTTAAAAAACGTAGAGTGCATTAAAATAATTTTCACAACACAATAAAACAGGCTTATACTGATTTTATAATCCTCCGAATTATTCTCATCAATCCTGTTCTTATCATTATCTTTCAAAAAATTAATAAATTCAGAACAGCATTAGAATAGAATTCTATTTTAAATAAGACAGAAATATTTTTCTACAACAACAACAGTAGTAGTGTTTACAACAGCAAAACCACTATACCCTGTAAACTCAATAATAATAATAATTTGGTTTCTAACTCCAGAGTTATTAAGCTTTTTTTTATTATTATTGAATTTTTGCAGACATCAAAAGCTATTACATCGGTTACAATATGAGGTAAGATGTCTGATTAACATTCTTTTACTTTTAAATTTAAAATGGTCTTTTCTGTTCTGTGTCCCTGCTTGTAATTATGTATTTGCGTATTCCAGTTTACCTCGTCATGCAGTTTTATCAGTCGTTTTCAGCACCATCACAGAACCTTTAATGTTTTCATTAATATCAATATTAATAACCGTGGAAATTAAACATAATAATGAAATAATTTGTAACTTAATGTCTTCGTTAAACTGTGATAATGTTAAAGAAATTCAGTCGTATTAAAATATTTGATGACATGACAACCATCTAAAAAGACACTACACGCAGGTTTATGAAGCATGTAGTTTATAAATTGAATACAAACATTAGTTGGTTGAATTAAATTGTACATTTTAGTCATTTGATATGTTTCCTATATGTTCCATTATGAATAAAACGTGGGTTTATGATATTTACAAATCTTTGCATTCTGTTTTTATTTACATTCTGCACAGCGTCACAACTTTTTTGGAATTAGGGTTGTAAATACAGTGTATACTGTAAATGAAAAATACATTACAGAAATATGTTGACAGAATCCTCTGCAGATCTTTTGGCTCTGAAGACAGATGTTGCAGGCGTCACTGCATCTTTTTGATGATCGCAGCGATCAGAATCAGAACCGGCAGAGCAAACACAACCGACACAAACAGTCCCGCCGGCCCGAACAAACTCCAGTGATCTACAGCAGGAAGACAAAACATAGAGTTTTAACATATATAACATTTTTATGCATGCTGTTTGAAGATTTTGTAAGTTCTCAATGCCTCCTATTTTAAAAAACCTACTACGTTTTTTGTCATCATCCATGTAGTTCAGATTTCCCTCTGATTCTGTAGAGGATATTGAAAGGTTAATCATACAGTATAGAATAAACCTCAGCTGTCCACTTTAAAAAATAATATTTCTAAACATCCACTGAACTTTTCTCATCTGTGACAGTCACTGTGATCAAGATTTCTCCTTCATAGCCCAGAACTCTGTATGCTCCTGCGTCATCAGACGTAAACTCTTTAATGGTCAGAGTCCCGTCACTGTCGGTCAGTCGACTGTATGCTACATTAACCCTTGACTTGCTGTCTCTCTTCCAGACCTTCTTCCATTCTGTGCTGCTTTTGTTTTGATGCATAACTTGATGAGCATCTGTCAACAGAACATCTAACTTCAGCTGCTCACCGATTTTCACTGAAATATCATCTGAGGAGAAACAGAAAAACATTAATTATTCGCTCTAAAAAATGCTGGGTTGTTTCAACCCAACTTTGGGTCAAACATACTGTTGGGTTAAATTTTTTATTTTAATTTTTAACCCAAAAGTTGGATTAGTCCATATTTGACCCAAAGTTGGATTGAAACAACCCAGCATTTCTCACGATATCTGTCACAGTTATGGACTTCTTTTGCTGTGTTTTAATTTATGCCCATATTGAGTTTGACCTTTTCCCATGTTCTGATTAGTTATCATCCTCAGCTGTCTGTCCCTCGTTATCTCGCCCTACATAAGTTCCCCTATCAGTTCAGTTAGTGTCGGTTATTAATGTTGTGTATGCTGCTTGTAGTTCCCTGTTTCTTCACTAAATTTCCGTCTCCTTGGCTTATTATTAAACAGTGTTTGGATTCTCTTCTTCTTTGTGTGCTTTCCTCCCGCAAGAGCGTGACAGTATCATAATCACTTTGATAAAAACTCAGACTAATCTGACTTTTAAGAAGGATGTTAAGTGTCTCTGTTGGTTTTAGACCATATCAACACAATTACTAAAGGAAAACCAGAAAGCTCATGCTGATGCTGACTTTACCATAAATATGAAGATGGTACGTCCTGATTTGTGGCTCCAGCACTGACTTAGCATTATTGTAATAGACATTTAAAATGTATTTTCCAGCATCACTCAGTCTCAGATCCTTGATGACGACGTCACATGCTCCTTTTTTACATACTCGCTTACTGCAGTATTTCTTATCATAAACAAGGATGTTTTTTGACTGTCTGTTTAAATGAATAAGAAAAATCTCTCTGGCTTTAAATTCACACGGCAGGATGATGCTGCCTCCCTTTTTTCCTGCCACATGTGTAGGGATGGTTTCTGCAAATATAGACAGTTTAATTGTTATTCAATAAAAGTATCAATACTGAAAAAAAACATGCTTTTTCTTTGTATTATCAGTAATCAACGTCATTATAAAATATTCTAGCAGAGTTCTTTAAGTCAACTGGATTAAAGGAGCCAACAATATTAGCAGTGTCACATTTTAACATCTCCAAAGTTTAAAATATTGATGGCAGTATAGCTCAAAGTGCCGGTGCATTTGTAGTGAATTCCTGAACAACATTAAATGAATAAAAGAAGTCAGTCATGGTGTGTGATGACCAGGGATGCACATAAGTTATTCAGTCTGTTCCAATGAGAGCACCTGGAGATTGGGTTTGGTGTGACCCATATAACTATAAATAATTAATAATAGAAATAATAGTATTATTGCACTTTATTTATTAAATATAAGCAAAATAATAAAGTGTGATGGTACTATTATATATTAAAGTAAAAAGTGAGTATTAAATAAAAAATACAATTATTTTATAGTACACTTAAAAATACAATGCTAATATTTACATTTTAATTTTCTTTTATTTATTTTTTACTTAATATTATATATAGAATTTGACTAATTACTACTACGAGCCCATAAGGGGCACGGTGTGGAAAAAACTCATTTTGGGTGGTAGGAAAAAATATTTTTCAAATCGTTTGCGTTCCCCCGAGAAATTTTGGTTCCCAACAAACGTTTGCGATCTCTCGCAATAGAGCGGGCGGGGGTGTTTGTTGGACAACACCTGCTTACAAAATCTTCAAACAGTGGTTCATACAGCTCCATACGCTCACAATGAAGCAGTTCATGGAGTTTTATTTTGAACTTAGACAAGTATAAAGAAATAAAGTCAGTGCTTAGTTCAAGGCACGGTTTAACAGTTTATTAAAGGTGTCATATGATGCTGCTAAAATAACATTATTTGGTGTAATGAAATGTTTTTTTTTTATGCGGTTTAAGGTTCAAAAAACTGATTATTGTCCACATACTGTACATTATTGTTTCTCCTCTATGCCCCGCCTTTCTGAAACGCGTCGATTTTTACAAAGCTCATCGGTCTGAAAAGCGAGGTGTGCTGTGATTGGCCAGCTATCCAGTGCGTTGTGATTGGCCGAATACCTCAAACATGTGACGGAAATGTTATGCCCCTCACCATACTGTGATGATGCCATGTCCTTCCGGAGCGACGAGACAAAAACATGAAAACTCATTATAAACGAGGCATTTGTTGCATTTGTTGGACATAATTATGGATTATAATGACTATACTGTCTTTTTACACGTTCCATTGCATCGCGCCCTTTACACATAAACCATGTCTGCATTTGTGATCGGAGAAATGACAAACAACAAGCCCTACTCTACACTGCCCAAAAAACTCGCTTTAAATATATAAAATATAAAAACTCTTTAAATATAAAAGACGTACTTACAGTCTTTGAGTCAGAACAGCCGTCATTGTAGTCTACTCTTCCAGGATCAGGAAATAGTCCTTCATAAATTGTGCTGCACTCATCTGAATATTTGGGTTGAACAGTTCTTGAACAGTGTTGTAAATACTACTTAACACTGATTTCTAGTCGTGTCCATTTTTTGAGGAACAAACAAAGTAGTTTCGCTTTCACAAAAAAAAAGCGTCACACACCGCGGCCTTGAGTGAACAGAGGCCGGGGGCTAGAGTGAGGAACGGCGGGAGGTTTAGAGTGAGCAGAGGCGGCGGGCTTGAAAACGGTGCGGGCGGCTATTTCGATCGGAAGTGAGCGACGCCTTGTGGTACCATCACAGAGAGGCTCAAATTCACTTTCCAGAACATTCTCGTTCACCATTCCTGGTTGTGTGGAATGATCTTTCCACCCCTATCCGGAATGCTAAATCCCTGACAATTTTCTAGCGACACCTGAAAACTCATCTCTTTCGAAGCTACTTGACTCCATCATAATGTAAAAAATAAAACCCTGCCTGTGTCTTTTGGGCCTCTTAAGAAATCGCTTTATGTATTCCCCATTGTAAGTTGCTTTGGATCACATTGTCGCAAAATGCCTAATGTAAATATAAATTAATACCACATTAAGCGTACGAATGTCCCAACCAGAATGTTGCACCACTGACGGTATTCTTTCTACTTGAGTCCAAGTCTTAAAATACAACTCTATGAACTGCTCCGTTGTGACGTACTAGGGGTGTAACGATTCAGTTGTTTTCTCGATGCATCGATTACAAACCCTGACGATGCAATGCATCGATCTTGAAACATGGATTTTTGAATCGTGAATCGTCGATTTCGGACAATAATCGATTTAAAATGCTAAGAATCGAATGAATCGCGATTCCTATAACGATTCAATGCTTTCAAAATATATATACACATTAAATTACTACAAGTACGAATTAATGGAGACCTTGAACAGTAGTGTTCGTGTCCTCGCATCTCTCCTTCACGTGCTCCACTAACCGCCTGTGACTGTCACAGGATTGCGCTCGCTCTCCGTTCGTCTCACTGACACATTTTTTGAGCAGCTGATGTGTGATCTATCCTTAGTACTCGTGGCCAGTAATCAAAGTGAAAGGCCAAATAAAGTTTTTTTTTTCTTTTGCACTGAAACACACAGCGTCTCCCTGACATGCTGCATCAACACTACTGCTGTTCCTGAAACCACGCCTTCTTTCTTTGCGTGCACATTTGGGCAGCATTATGCTAATATTTCCACATCGTGACGTAGATATGTGGGGGCGTGTTAGAACGAGCCGTTTAGGTAGGCATGGCTGACTCTTAACTTTTATAAAGAATATCTCTTTTGATTTGAGACTTTAGTCTTTGCAACTTTCTTCTTTATGCACCAAGAGCTTGTAACACTCCAAAGAGAAAGGAAAAATTGAAATCGCATCATTATGACTTAACAAACTGCTAGCTGGTCAAACTAGTTTGTCTTAACATAGTGTCTGTGTTTATGCAACTGCCCATGAGCATTGAGACACTCCCATAGGCTTCCATAGGAACTGTGGAATGCAGAAGTAAAGCGTGTTTATGAGCAGCCAATAGTTCCAAACAACCAGTAGTTCCAACATTGAAGGCCATTCATTTCAGTGTTAGTCACACTTGCCAGAATGTTGAAGAAATTACAGCATTTCTTGACGTTTTAATGCATTAGTTGATCACTCGGAAATCTGTCTAGTGTCGACTCTATGTCGAACCGGCAACCAATTTAGAGCCATTCAAATAGGAGTAATATGTTGGCGTTTGCGGACTCCCGTTAGAAATCTGGCTGCAGCGTTTTGCACCATTTGAAGCCTTGTAATAGAGGACTGGGAAATTCCAGCATATAAAGAATTACAGTAGTCCAATCGAGATAAAACGAATATGTGTGACTCTTTCAAGACCTTTGGGGGACAGAAACGGCTTTACTCTAGACAGAAGTTTCAGATTAAAAAAGCCTGACTTAACTACTGTGTTTATGTGTTGATCAAACTTAAAGTAGGAGTCCAGAGTTATTCCCAGACTTTTCACAGTTAGTTTGATATAAGAGTGCAGATTTCCAACATTGACAATGTTTTTTTCTTTCCCCACAGACGGCCCAAACACAATCAGATTCAGTGATCTTTGCTAAGCTACAGCTAAAAGTGCTACCGCCAGACCCTGAGATCGGCTGAATGGATTCGAAAACTGTTAAACTCAACTGTTTAACTCTAGGGGAGCTGGAAAATGAGCCTATTTTCAAAAATAGTGGAGTGTTCCTTTAACTATGAACACACTGGTTTGTAGAGGAAACAGCTTTACTGTTTACTGCACTTTGTCATTCTTCTAGGTATTTCTCTACAGCGGCTTATGAACGGAAAGTCTCGCACATTCACAGAAAACGGCTTATTCGTGCTGAAAAATAAGGTGGATATGAGATGAGGCCCAAACCAGCTCACCCAGTGCAAGAAGACTTTGACTTTATAATTTTACTCATCATTATTTTATTTATTATCCTTATACGGAAATAGATCTTTTTGAGGATATTTTTTTTTTTTTTTTTTTTGCAATTTTGAGGTGTTCAGTTTTATTTTGGTTTTAGAAAATAAACGTGATTGCTCTCCTCACAAATCAACCCTTTCTTGTTTTTCACTGGCATTTCTCATTGACTAGTGCATCATTGAGCCTATATTCAGTACGAGTAAATTCCTCATGCACTGTTAAAATCAGATACTCTAAGACTTTTACTCAAGTTGTTTTGTTATTGGTGACTTTTAACGTGCAATGGAGTAATTTTCACTGTAAGGTATCTGTACTTTTACTCAAGTATGGTTTTCAGGTACTCTTTACACCTCTGACAATTACCTACTACCTTTGGTGTCTTTGCTATTATATTCCAATATCATTATGCCTTGTTAGCTAGTTATAGATTAAGAGTTGTTGTTTTGGATGTAAAATTGATTGTGCGTTAGCAGCTGTAAACCATGTCAGTTCACAAATGAGCGGTCTGAACATATTTACCCAGTGCATTTTTATTTTGGTCGTGCATGCGCACCACTTATGTGCATCCCTGACATAACATGCTGGAGAAGGAGTGGGCGATATGACCGAAGTCTTATATAACAATATGAATAATTTATTTCACGATAACGATATATCTCAATATATTGCTTTTCGTACATTTCTTATTTCAAGAGCTTTAATTCAAATCAGTTTATAATTAACTCTACGCTAATTCTTATAGAAGTTACTAAAGTTATTCAGTCAAGAGCAGTGAGTCGATTTCTCTTTGTCTTTTGTTGATTAACATTAATGACAGACAGCACACCTTTAGGCTGCTGTCCCTTTAAGACCGAAAGAACAGAGCTGATAATACACATGCGTTTTCTCTCTCAGCTGTTGCGTTCACTTAAGACATAAACGACTGTGTTTAAGGGGACACATTGTTTTGACACATAGGTGTGTGTATTTGACCATTTGCACTGTGTGAGAAACAAACATTACTCACCACTGTAACTGAAAACCCATAACAGCAGCAGCAGAAGTTTCAACCTGATGGGAACAAAGCAGAGCTGGTTATGTGATGCTGCAGAGAGTTTTACACAAAAGGTTCACGTGAGAATAAACGCTTTCCTCAGATAATAATAATAATAATAACTCACTTTCATTTTGCCTGCATATTTAACACATGGAAGTTGCATGATAAAAATGTCCGATTACAAAAATTCTAACTATAATTATTAAATTATTCCAGTGTAATCCTCTGTCGCAAATGCGCATTTAAATCCAAATCCACAAACAACAGGACCAACCAGTCCTCTCATCTGCGAGACCAATGCCAGTTAATAATAACCATCATCATAATAATCACTCGTCATCGTCATAAGCACATTAATGGATGCGTTCATCGTTTCGTTTTTTACTAAACAAAAAACAAACAAACAAACTGGGTATAAATACACAAATTACCGAATCGAGTTCCAAAATGAGAACGTACATGGTAAAACTCTTGCATGTCTTTGTTCAGGCTCTGACCTTTAACAGGAACACACACACGTCACGACATACACCGCACACACATATCACACACATATATACACACACACACCGACCTACATACACAACCACACATATGCACACACCACATAGATCACAACACCCACAGACACACACACTATACACACACCACACATATCCACACATACACACCTATTACACACACACACACAGACATACATACACACACACACACACACACACACATATACACACACACACACACACACACACACACACACACATATACACACACACACCCCTATCTACCCACACACACCATCTACACACACCCCCACAGACATACACACACACACACACACCTATACACACACACATATATACACACACACACACATATACACACACACACACACACATACCACCACACATATACACACACACTACACTACATATACACCCACACACATCCACGTAACACACACACACTACACACAACACAATACACTCACCAACATAATACACACACACACAGAGACTACACCCACACACACACTATACACACCCATCACACATATATACACACACACCACCAACGTATACACACCACACATACACCACACACATAATACACACACACATAGCCTATATGTACAGTATATAGTGCGGATATGTAAGAGGGGTGTGACTGATCACCTCTTTGTCTTTAGGCATTAATTCTAAGCAGACCGGTCTCTCTGAAGATCAGTATAATTTTGCACGATTTTCAGTGACATAATTTTGTAAATTGTGTATTTAATAACTTGCATATGAATTGAATAATTAACTTTAACTGACTTTTATTTTGAAAGAACACCTGTCACTGTGACAGTTCCTTTATCAAAACCTGTATATCAGGCTGGCTGTTTTCATCTTTATCAGATGATAGTAAATTATCTACACCTTTGCTGGCCTGACACTGCCAGCTCATTTTCGTTTTTGATGGACTATTCCTTTACTATTGTTATTTGTTCTTTTCAGACGATTTATAATCTTTTGAAATCACTACCTGATGCCCTGACTGAACTCAATCCTGGCATTAAATCAGCAAATATTTTATTCAATTCTCTTAATAATAGCATTCTCTTGAGCTCAGCTTATACAGACATAATAATGCTTCTCTAGATAAATATATATAATGTGTAAAGATACAGACATGTAGATTTCTTCTTCAATATTTTTAATGAAGAAAGAAAAGAGTGACGCGTTACATACAAAGAGAGTAAACAATGCTCCTCTTGATTTTACAAGTTTTCCCACAACCCACACCACAGAACCATGATAAAAAATATAAATAAATAAATTTTAAAAATCAGTGATGAATAATCATAAACTAAAACAAATTCCAAACTGGAAAAACAAAATCTCAAAGTTTTGATATTACAAACAGTGAGGAAATAATCGACATAGCCCATTGTGTCTGATTGCATTATCCGTTATTCAATATTCACAGGCCTTTTAATTTCACTATTAATTTAAATTTGGGGAAGAGTTACGCCCTTTTCAAAATATGAGATCATTGGAGTCCATACTGAATAAAAAGGGGTCAGCATCATCTCTTCACAGGTGTTCTTGGGTCATTCATTTCTTAAACCGTATTTGATCAAATTCAATTACATTTCATTGCATGAATCTGTCTTTTATGAATTGGGGGTACCTTACTGGATGGAAATCCTCCCCTTAATTAAACTGAGTTCATCCAATGAGTTATTTGGTTGAGTTTCGCTGCTTATTGTGCTTGAACGGTTTAAATCACTTGTTTTTAAATGCCCACCCCTAGAATGTCAGTCAGATTGACTTGGATAGTGGTGCAACAGAAAAACAATCAACTCTACACAGCAGCAGGATATATTTCAACCTGAAGAGCTGGTTATGTGGTTGATACAGGCTACACTGTAGAGAGTTTTATGCAAGGATAAATGCTTTTCTGATATAATAACCAACTTAAAAATATTTATAAATGATTCCAGTGTAATCCTCTGTTTGAAATGATCAGTCAAACCCACAAACAACAAGTCTTATGAATTATTTTACCTGCTACCCATCAGTCCGCTCATATGCGTATAGGCTGATCACCGTCACAATCTAGTAATAAATAGCCCACAAATAAAAACCATCATCATCATCAAAATTAATGGATACGTTCACAGTAAACATCATGCACTCATTTCCTTAGCAGGTTTAGTTTTCCACAAAACAATTGTTAGACAAAATTACATTGTTTGATCTGGATTTAAAAACACGAAAGTTTCCATGGGAAAACTTCTGCAAATCTGCATGGCCTTTTTTCCGGTGTCATAATAAATTGATGCACATTTAACAGGTAAGTTTAAACACACTCACTCACACACACACACAAACACAGGTTTGTTTTTATGGTTTATGGGGACTCTCCATAGGCGTAATGGTTTTTATACTGTTCAGACCGTATATTCTATTGCCCTACACCAACCCTACCCCTAAACCTACCCCTCACAGGAGACTTTCTGCTATTTCAGATTTTCAACACACTCCATTCTGTGTGATTTATAAGCGTTTTGAAAAGTGGGCACATGGGGTTATGTCCTGAAAAGTCACCTTCTCCTTGTAATACCTGTCATACCTTTATCATTATACACATTTATGTCCTCATTTGTCACAAAAACGTGTGCACACACACACACACAGGTGGCGTTTCCAGAGAGGGAATTTTTTTCTACTAATGTAAGAGGGGTGTGACTGATTATCAGAGGTGGACAAAGTACACATCTCTATTACTTGAGTACACATACTGCTGGTCAAATATTACTCCAGTACAAGTGAAAGTGGTAAAGACTTAAGTAAGAGAAGTACTTGCATTTAAAAGTACCAAAAGTAAATTTCCTTCTTTTTGTGTGACTGATTGATTATTATTGTCCTCTAGGCATTCATTCAAAGCAGGCTGATATCTCTAAGAGGTTTAGCATTGGTAATGATCAGGTTTTCTGTCAGAAAATGCATAAACACGTGTGATGTTTTTAGTTTTAGTGCTGCTTAGAACTCTCAACAACACGTTTAACATTGCATTTTAATCAAGCTTCATGTGGCGTGAAACATGCATTTACTTTCTCTTGAACTCATATTAATGCTCCTCTAAAGCTTTGCAACAACAGACGTCTAGACGAGATCTGGCCATCAGAACAAGTTTTCAAACAATGAATGAGAATACAAATGTAACTTCAGGGCTAAGCCAGGCCAAAATAATAAACAAAAAGTAAATTACCTTAACTTCAGAAACGAACCCCCGGTTTCACAGACTAGGCTTAAGCCTAGTCCCAGACTAAAGTGTAAATCTGAGCAGTTTTAACTGAAATAAACTTGCACTGAATAATCTTAAAATATATAATTATCGTGCCTGCCTCTGTTTGTCTTCAGATGCACACCAGTAATGTTTTTTCTAAGGCACGCTAATACAAATTACTTAATGCCTAATTGAACTATTGCTTAGTCCTGGGTTTAGTCTAAGCCCTGTCTGTGGAAACCCGACCTAAATGTCCTATAGACAAAATACAAGAACTTCCCTAACTCCTTAACTAAAGCAAAAACAGGAGAAAAGTATGTCAGGAATAAATGGCTCCTACAGTGTTCATGACTCAAAGGCCATTTGTTCTCAGGTTACATAACGCTTACCAAAAAGTAGTATACTTCAAGTTTATTTTATTAAGTATACTTAAGTAAAGTTCAAATATACTTTATGTAGTAAGTATACAAATATCAGTGTACCAGTAGTATACTTGTAAGTGTACTATTACAATACTCCTTGGGACTAAATTGGCCAACTTTCTAGTATATAAAAGTATACTTTTAACTATAACAGTAGTAAACTTTGAGTACACAACTAGTTTACATCAACATTTTTAGCTTGTACTGCAACTATACTAAAAGTGAACTTATAGGTATACTGATAGTTTACTAATTAAATACTTGTAGTAGCATTTTTAGTACACTTTGAAGTATAGTCTCAGTAAACTACTAGTTTAGTAGTTTTATACTGCAAGTATACTCGTAAGTTTTCTTTAAGTTAACTTTACATCATACTTTAAGTATACTACTTTGTCCCTATTTAGGTATTCATTTGTATATATTTTATGAATATCTGAACATACAAAACATTAAAAGAACAGGGTATCTGCTTGTAAACAAAACATTTTATTCTAGCTTCATGCATTCTTTTTTATAAACACTTGAATGTGGATGTTTCATAAATAAAAAATCAAGAAATAAACAACCTTTTGAACAAAAAGCTGAAAAAAGGCTATGAATTGGATTCAGAATGATAATCAAAACGTAGATAAAGTCGATCAACACCCCAAAGCTTGACAGTCATTATTACCTCTTCATTGGTCGACATTTTATTCCATAACGTTACACAGTTTTGATGCTGTTTTATGTCAGATCCTGTGACATTACATGTGGAAGCATCTGTTGTTTAGGGTTCTTCTTCACTTGTGTTTTTTGGAAATTCTGCACAGATGTGTACTACTACAGTATACAAGAAAACAACGGAGTCTAGAGCCAAGTATAGCTCAATATTTATACTTTTTTCTAGTATGCTATAAGTCAAGTTACTAATGTCTCTTAAGTATATTTCGAGATACATAAAGCCCATTCTGAGAAGTACATAAAAAGTAGACTAAAAGTATACTTTCCTATTTTTAGTTTAAAAGAAGTATACTAATAGCACACTTGAATAAACTTCTTTTTCGTAAGGAAGTGCCAAACACACATAATATATATTTTAAATATTTGTTTTTTTTTTTTTTTTTGCTTGTTCTAAAAAGTTTGAAAAATGCATGACAAAGCACTTCATGTGTGCACAGGCTCTGAAACTAATGTTAAATATTTATGTATTTATTGACATTACTTTTTATTATGCCTGATGTTTCTAAAAAAAAAAAAAAAAAAAAGAAAGAAAGGATGAAATCGACAGATTTACGTCGGACCACCAAAACATAATGCACTGTTCAAAATAAATAAAAAAAATAAAATCTGCTGAACTTCTCGGCGAGTACGTAAGATGTCGCGTGGTGACGTCACGCGGCACTGAGCTCACGCACGGGTCACGTGATCGGTCTGAAACTACAACAGCTGCAGAGATGTCACTTCTTCATTTCGCGTTAATATGTTCATAGTTTAAAACATGTGGGCGTTTAAAGCGAATTTGGCATTTTCTGTGCTGTTTGTCGTGTTTGGTGCTGCGCTTGGATTCCTGGGGAATAGAGATACATTTCGGCGGAAGGTAGAAATAAATCACTGTCTGAGATCCGAAACAATGTAACAAACTTCTTTCCGGTGCAACAACAACAACAACAAACACGTACAAAGCTGCAAATACTTACATAACAGACACAGTTTAGAAGAAGAAGTGCTTTTATGCTTCCAGACACTGGACGTGGTGTATTTTAATTAATGTATTATTTTACCTTACAAAAGTATTTTACAGTGGTTCAGTGATGGATAATACTGTGATGAAATCTTGTTTACCACATAATTAATACCATGCTACATGCAAAACAACCACAACATTACTATAGTATTCTGTCTAAATCATTATTGCAGCACTATTCTGCATTTATAGCTTGATTTCTGCCTGTCCTGTTAGTCATCAGGTTACTCTTTGTGTGTTTTTGAGCAGAACTAGATCATATTTCAGTGTAATTAGTGACATGAACATGTGTATTATATACATTTTTAGAGTTATGATTGATGTGTGCTGTTGTTTCATACATAAGCCTTTCAAAACCCATAATCTGTGTCTTGTTTTATAATTCTACATGTATTAAGTTACCGTGTTATTAGTGATTGATAATGATGATGAATTATTCACATCATTCTGGACATTTGGCAAGCTATAAATAATCTTTAATTGAGATGTGATAAAAGTTCATATTGAAACTAAATCAGGGCTCAAAAATAAGGGTTTTCTTCCTGATGGCAGAAGGTCACGTAACATTTTTACTTTTTCCAGCCAATAAAAGTGATAGATTTTTATTTTGTGTATTTTGTCATTTAATTTTATGTTTTCATTATTTGAAATGTATTTGACCTTCTAACTCTAGCACTCTCTATTCTAAGAAAACAAACTCTTGACCCATAACCCTTGCAATCTATTTTTTTCTATCTGTTGTTTTTGTTTGTTTTTTAAATGACCTTAACACTAGACATTTCTATTCTTTCTTCTAATTCTTTAGACATGTTTTATTTTTATTTATTAAAAAATGACCCTCTAACACTAGCATTTTCTATTCTTTTTCTTTCTATACTTGTTGTTTTTATGTATTATAAAAAATGACCTTCGAACACTGAATTGCATTCTTGTTCTATTCTATAATTTTGTTTATTTTATTATTTGAAAATGACTCTTACAAGCATTTCTCTATTCTATTTCTGTTCTTTTGACTTGTTTTATTTTTATTTATTTAAAAAAATGACCCTCTAACACTAGCGTTCACTATTCTTTTTCTATTCTATATTCTTGCTTTCTTTTTATTTATTATAAAAAAAACATACTCTTTAACCAGCAGTTTCTATTCTTTGACTGTTTGTATTATTTCTTTTTTGTTATAATACCCTCTACCACTAGCATTTTATAATTCTTTTTCTATTCTATCATTTTGTTTTATTGTATTTATTATTAAAAAAAAACCTTGCTATGTGTCTTGCGTTATGCTAACCGAGACTTGTCACACTAACAACACTTTTTCTTGTCACAACACTTCACAACAATTATTATTGGTTTTGATTGCTTCTGTTGTCCTCATTTGTAAGTTGCGTTGGATAAAAGCATCAGCTAAATGACTAAATGTAAATGTTAATAAAAAATAAATACTACAAAAATGTGTTAGTTTTTTCCATTTCCAATGATTTGAGTTATATAGCCTAACTATATCGTAACTCTATATAAATATGGCAACTATACATTTATAAAAAAAGAAACTTTTGCAAGAAAATATTAGCATATGGAGCAAAACATTTCTGATTAAGACTAACAAACGTCATCTGTCTTAGTCAGCTGGATAACTTTACCCTGACATATTTTCAACAACACATACTCTGAAATGAATCTGACATCTCTATAATTCATCTGATGGTATAAAGGGTTGTCTGTGTTCAATATCTGGTCTTCTCTCTCGTGGTCTCAGGTCTCTGTAGAGCTGAATCCCGGTCTGACTCCTCCGTTGGTTCTTCCTCCCGGAGTGGGTCTGGTTCATGTGCGAGGACTGGGGCTCAATGACACGCTTCACTTCTTGCTGTGTAATCATGGAGCTCCAGCACTGCTGATGGTTCACACGAACAGCACACAGTCAGCAGTGCAGGTGGACTGGCCCTCCTTCATCAACCGCAGTTCATCAGGCAGCCTGAAGGTGGAGCCGCAGAGCAGTGTGCAATACAGCAGCGCACTAGTGTTCACCAGAGTGAGTGTAAAAGTTGTTCACCAGAGTGAGTGTAAAAGTCTGTATGTGTAAGGCTGCATCCGAAATCACATACTCTTGTGAGTAGGTACTGAATAAGTAATTACTTTGTGACCGTAAAAAGAGTATATTCTATACAGTATGAATGTAATCTGGATATTAGGGCTGCACGGTATATCGTTTCAGCATCGATATCGCGATGTGCGCATGATGTGCTATGTTTAGGCTACTGATCATTATATTTATACTGATTGTTTTCTTTGCTCACACACAGACACGGTGTCTACACCGGACGCGACCGCTGTACAGAGATACCATTTTAAATAAATTTAGTAGCAGAGCTACTGCAAGCGATTTTCAGTGCTGGAAATCCATTTATCCTTTGTTGAAACTTCCGCGTCGCCGTGGAGAGCACAGGTCACGGTCACTTAGCAACGGCAGACGCCACGAAAGCGCAAGCTCCCATGCACTTTGGAAAGGAAGGAGCAGGGGGGGGGGGGGGGGGGGGGGGGGGGGGGGGGGGGGGGGGGGGGGGGGGGGGGGGGGGGGGGGGGGGGGGGGGGGGTAAGCGGCGCGACTGGCGTTTTCCACACGTGTTTTTAGGCGCGACATGTGAACGGCCCCAAAGTCTGTCTAAGTGTAGGCAAGACAGCATCATAATTATAATGGGTTCATTGTAATTTTGTTTTTGCGCCGCTCAGTGTAGACAGACGCATCACGGATTATAATGGGTTCTATTGTATTTTGTCGCGTCGCGCCGCATCCAGTGTAGACAGACAGCATCACTGATTATAATGGGTTCTATTGTATTTTGTCGCGTCGCGCCGCATCCAGTGTAGACAGACCAGCATACTGAGATAATGGGTTTATTGTATTGTGTCGAGCCGCATCCGGTGTAGACAGAACAGCACACTGATATATGGTTCTATTGTATTTTGTGCTGCATCCAGTGTAGACAGCATAATTATTATAATGGGTTCATTGTATTTTGTCACGTCGCGCGCATCCGGTGTAGACGGGACAGCATCACTGATTATTAAGGGTTCTATTGTATTTGCGAGCCGCATCCAAGTGTAGACAGACAGCAGCAAATGATTATAAGCGGTTCTATTGATTTTCGTGTGCGCCGCATACAGTGTCGACAGACGCATCCGATTATAATGGGGTCTCTATTGTATTTTTGTCGCGCCGCATCTAGTGTAGACAGCATTACTGTTTATAATGGGTTCTATTGTATTTTGTCGCGTCGCGCCGCATCCGGTGTAGACAGACAGCATCACTGATTATAATAGGTTCTATAGTATTTTGTCGCATCTGGTGTAGAGAAAGGCATAAGATATATGGGTTCTATTGTATTTGTCACGTCGCGCGCCTAGGTGTAGACAGACAGACCACTGATTAATATCGGGTTTTGTCGTGTCGCGCCGCATCTAGTGTAGTCAGTCACACAGCATCACTGGTTATAATGGGTTCTATTGTATTTTGTTGCGCCACTCGAGTCCGGTGTAGACAGACAGCATCACTGATTATAATGGGTTTATTGTATTTTGTCGCGCAGCATCCGGTGTAGACAGGAAAGCATCATGAGTATCAGGGGTTCTATTGTATTTGGTGCGTCGCGCCGCATACAGGGTTAGGACAGACAGATCATGAGTATATGGGTTCTATTTATGTGTCGCGCCGAACATCCGGTGAGGACAGACGCATCAATGATTATAATGGATTATTGTATTGTCGCGCCGCATCTAGTGTAGACAGCATTACTGTTTATAATGGGTTCTATTGTATTTTGTCGCGTCGCGCCGCATCCAGTGTAGACAGACAGCATCACTTATTATAATGGGTTCATTGTATTGTCGCGTCGGCCGATCCAGTGTAGGACAGACAGCATCATGATTATAATGGGGTCTATTGTTTTTGTCGCGCCGCATCCAAAATGTAGACAGAGGAGAATCCTGATTATTAATGGGTTCTAGGTATTTTGTCGTGTAGCGCCGCATCGGTTTAGCGGACCGCATCACGATTATTATGGGTTTCTATTGTTATTTTGTCGAGCCGCATCCGGTGTAGGACGACAAACAGCTCTGAATTATAATGGGTTCTATTGTTTTGTAGTGTCGCCGCAGATCCGGTTTTAGAACGGCACAGCACAATGATTCATAATGGGTTCTATTGTATTTTGTACGCGCCCGATCCCAGTGTAGACAGAGAGCATCAATGGATTTAATGGGTTCTATGTATTTGGTAGTGTCGCGCCGCACTACGGTTTAGATTGAAGAATAATGATATAATGGGTTCTATTGTTATTTTGGCGCGCGCCTCCGGGTAGACAGCAGCATCTCTGATTATAAGGGTTCTTTGGATTTTGGCGTGTCGCGCCGAATCGGTTTAGACGGACAGGCATCACTGATTAGAATGGGTTCTATTGTATTTTGGGCGCGTCGCGCGCCGCATCCTGTGTAGACAGTATCACTGATTATAATGGGTTATATTGTATTTTGTTGCGTCGCGCTGTGCCGCTCGCGTCCGGTGTAGACGGACAGCATCACGATTATAAGGGTTTTCTATGGTTATTTTGTCGCGTTACGCCAGCATCCGGTAGAAGACAGCATCACTGGATTATAATGGGTTCTATTGTAATTTGTCGGCCGCCATCCAGTGTAGGGACAGACAGATCATGATTATAAGGGTTCTATTGTATCTTCCGTCGCGCGCATACAGTGTAGACAGACAGCGCACTGATTATAATGGGTTCGATGTATTTGGTAGTGCCGCTCGGTCCGTGTGACAGACAGCATCAATGATATATGGGTTCTATTGATTTGGTTTTGCGCCGCTCGCGTCCAGGTAGGCAGACCAGCATCAGTGATATATGGGTTCTTTGTATTTGTCGCGCCGCATCAGGTAGACAGACAGCACCATGATTATAATGGGTTTATTGTATTGTGCGCGCCGCATCCAGTGTCGGACAGACAGCATCCACTGCTTATAAGGGTTCTATGTTATTTTGTCGTGCCATTGGCGGCGGTGTCTACGGTGTAGACAGGACAGATCAGGATTCTAATGGGTTCTATGATTTGTTTTGCGCGCTCGCGTACCAGTGTAGACAGACAGCATCACGTTATAACTGGGTTCTATGATTTGTTTGCGCCGATAGCGTCCAGTGATAGACAGACAGCATCACGGATATAATGGGTTTATTGTATTTGTAACGTCGCGCCGATTCGAGTCGGTGTAGAAGACAGCCTCATGATTATAATGGGTTCTATTTGTATTGGTGAGCCACTCGGAGTCGGTGTAGAGCGGTGAAAGCACGCAGTGCACGTGAACACTGATTTCTGTTCACGTCTGCGTCTATGAAATACTGTGCTCTGCAAGTATCCTTGTAAACACAGATGCTTATGGCTTAGGTGAAGGCAAACAACTGAGAAACAGTATATTGGTTCACAGCAGTGAAGTTCCTGAGACTTTGTGTCATGAACGTTAATCAAAAACAAAACTTTGTAGCTTTAACACAGATTTATTAGATTTTATTTATACAGTGAAGACTATGCAGTTTTATTTTACATTTTATTCAATTTCTGTACCTGAATACTTTTAGACTTACCTGAAAAATATAAAGCAATGCTTATTTAATTAGTATCTTTGTTCTGTTATTTATCTATGCTTGTAATTTGTTTATTTCCTATGCTGATTTACTCGCCTAAAAATTACCCAATCATTGATTTTTTTTTCCAAATAGAGCTATATTGAAGTCATCTGAGGGTTTTTTTTCATATCGCAGAATTATATATTTTTTAATAATATTTTTCGCTTACTATATAGTAGGGAAGGTATGCGATTCTGAGCACCCACATATAACATGATAAATATATATAATAATATTATAACTTATAATAACTTTAGTAGTAGTAATAATAACAAATTTGTTCATAATAAGAATTAGAATGTTAATATATAACATAATTGTTCTCCAATATATTTTTATATAAGTATACTAATTGTTATGACAAGCCTAATATTTCTATGTGATTATGAAGTGCTATTTTATAATCTTAAATAATAAGAGTAACATTTTTATAGAATAATAGTAAAATTATAATATTAGTATTCAGAAGTAAACGTTTATACAAGCATAAACTATTTTTATTTGATTTATAAATGTGCTGTTATTAGAAAAATTGTAGTAGATGAAATATAACAACCGGTATTATTATTTATTATTATTATTATAATTAATAATAAGGAGAGTCACAAATACACTAAAATTGTTTACAGCTTAATCGTTTTATTTGATTTATAATGTGCTGCTTATAATATTTGTAGTAATTATAAAATAAAAAATAATCAATTTTAAATAATATGATCATTATGCGAGTTCACCAATACACTTAATTTTATCACGATCATGTATTACTAATAATAAGATATTTAGAGTTCAAGATACACTAATTTGTTAACATAAGAACGTTTATTAATTAATATAATAATAATAATAATGATTATTTAAGAGTTCGAAGGTAAACTAAAAAGCCTAATCTTTTTTATTTGATCTGTGCGGTCTTATAAATAACTTGTAGTAAATACTAAATAATATAATACCATTTATTGTTTTTCCAAATATAATAACCACAATAATAAAATGTATTATTGTTAATAAAGTACTTTTAAATTATTAATGAATATCATTAGAGTCCTTAAGTACACTAACAGTGTTATTACCAGCCTCTCCTTTTGTTTAGTAATAAGTGTGATGTTATATAATAATTCATAGTAATTAGGCTATAAGATTTATTATTATGATTATTATTATAATTCACATTCACACTAAATAGTTTATTCTTATCTGATCTTGCGTGTCTTTGGGACACTGATGCCTTTACAGACAGACAGATATGGTTGCAAATGGGTGGAAAATTTCCGGTGAGTTTCCAGAAACTTTCCAAAAATCCCTGGAAAGTTTCCAAAATTTCTGGAAAGTTTCCAAAATTTCTGGAATATTTCCACCTTTTTGCAACCCTGCAGAAAGGTGAAGGTAAGAAATGAAAACGTGAAAACACTGCTGTGTCTGTTTCTCAGGTGTGGGAGTATGATGATGTTAATAACACCGCCGACCCACAGCAGGCTGCAGAGTCCAGCTTTTACCCTCCATACGAGCTCCAGAACTTCATCTGGTCCGACCTGAACGAAACCGTCGACCAATCGGATCTCACGGTAAAGCTGTGCGGCGGAGAGAAAACAGAGAGTTTCCTCAACGGCTCCCTCTGTCTGCAGGTCAGCAAAACTACAGTGACAAACGTATAACATGTTCTGTGTAGATTTATGGCGCTTTTCCACTGCATGGTACGGCTCGGTACGGTTCACTTTTGGGGGGTTTTCCACTGGGTACAGTACCTGGTACTTTTTTTAGTACCACCTCGGTTGGGGTTCCAAGCGAACCGTACCGTTACCAAAACATGACGTGTAATCACTGAACTTGCGACACAAACACAAAAGACCCGCTAGATTTAAATCAGCACAGCCAGCGAAGGATCGAACGCAACTGTTTTGAACAAGCGCACCTTTTTTAACAACCAAAAAGTTTTGTTGTCTGTTGTGGAAGAACAGACGTTCCTCTCGTTGATAGCAGAGGAACGGATCCAGCGAGAGCTTGATGGGGCGACGTGGAATGAAAAAGTTTTTTTGAGGAGTCGTGGTAGTAGAGGCGGCGCAACTATAATGACATGTGAATAATCCCGCCCACTCTAAAGCGGTACTGAACTGCAGTGGAAACGGAAACCGTGCCAAGCCGAACCGTGCCGTGCCGTATTGAGCCGTGCCGAGTCGTACCACACAGTGGAAAACCGTCTCTTCTGTCATCAGTTCTCAGCGTTTGAGTCGGAGGGTCGTGATAAAGCCTGGCCGAGTCTCCATCATAACGCCAACTCCTCGCAGCTGCACGTGTGGCTGGAAGGCGTGACGCCGCGAGGAAACCACTCCAGATTCGCTCTGGAGTTTCAGTCTGTAGGCGACTCTGGATTCCAGGGACGAGTGGATGTCCACAGCTCCATAGACGATGAGTACACACCCTCCATCTTCAAGGTGAAAACCACAGCAAACCTGCACATTAGGACTGGGACAGTAAATCGATGCATCGCGAATTGAGAAATGATTCTGCATCGATTCTTAAATTTTCCGAAGGCATCGCGATTCTTTCTTGAATCGATTCTGAGCTTAGTTTTTAATAGCAGATGGCACTGCGTGCTTTAGAAGCCGCCGTATTCTGCTTGCTTCAAGTTCCTTACACACGTACCACTTAAACCTAAAATAATCATTCATAAAGTTCGAAAAGGTTGAAGCGAATTACTTCAGAAAAGGATGTTCACAGTGGGCTGTGTTTACATTAATCTCGCATCATAAAAGCCCATGTGCAAGTACATTTAACCACTTACATTACTCAGCCGAACGCACAAGCGCTCTTCTTCGTGACAATTTGAGTGTGCGGTTAAAAACTAGCTTAGAGCGCCATCTGCTGTTAAAAACTAATCTCAGAATCGATTCGAGAGAGAATCTAGATGCATTCCGAAAATCTCAGAATCGATCCACGAATCGTGATGCATCGATTTATTGTCCCAGCCCTATAAGGTTAGTTAATTTATCAACTAACAATGAGCAATAGCTTTACTACAGTATTGATTCATTAACATATTAATAAAAAGAACAAATACACAACAGAGTAGCAACAGATGATGTTTATCAGTGTCGATCAGCAGTATCAAGTATTCAAGACACTGAAAATAACATAAAGGTTATTGAACACACAATAAAACCACTTGTATTTTTGTTTTATATTACAATTAAGTACTTAAAACACATTCATATGTGCATTTATGAAGATTTATTCGGCTCCAGCACTGATTTAAACGAGGCCAATCACCCTTTTTACCCTATCAAATATTTTAGTAATCACCCTAAATCAGATATCATTTGCAAGCTTAAAAACTCAAAATTCATCCTGTGAAAGCCATTTTAAAATCAGACATTGCATTACCACGGAAACTGTACTTTAAATCCTTTTAGCAGGCTCCTCCCCCTAAGTGGGTGGGGTCAAGTGTCATATTACAAAATGCATTATGGTATTTTACAATCAAAACTTTTTATAATCTTGACAAAATACATATTGTTGAAAAAGTCTGAGTCTCAGGATTCCATATTTGGTGTATTTTGTTATAGAAGTAAGACTGACATTTGTGACAGAAAAATGCATCAAAATGATGTCAATGGAGTTTGGGACACCCGGTGGCTGTTTGTGGTATAACGCCCTGAATAAAATCTCACGGAACCTCAATTTTTTTAATATAAACTTAAAATTTGGAACATAACTAATTTAGACATAAGGCTTTAATTTTATACAAATTTTAGAGTAAAACCTGATATGTAAAATATTTATTATATATAAAATAAAATAAAATTAATAGTGCATTTTCTTTAAGTACATTTAAAATTCTATAACTTTTTCGCACTTTCATATTTGAATGATTCCACGGTCTACAATAATCTGATGATGTTTTTAAAGAGTCCAAAAGCATTGATTAATTATGACAATTTAAGTTCAGATAGTGCACGTCTATGTTCAAAAATGGGGGGTTAAAAAAAACAATTAAAATGCTGGTAACACTTTACTTAAAGCCTTTCTATATAATGCATTATAAAAGTCGTTTTAATGCAGTAATAATTATGCTTTGTAATGCACCTTATAGTGATCTCAGGAATAATTGTAACCACAGTTACACATGACGAGCAAACCTTCAAATAGCATAATGCATTTTAATTTGAGTTTTTTTTATGGAAAAGATACAATGCATTACAGTGTACCTTATGAATACCTTTATAATGCATTATGCATAAAGGCTTTAAGTCTTACCGAAATGTTGCTTTGGATAAAAGCGTAAATGCATCAATGTGAAATCTGGTGTAAATTGTGCTGAGTTGATTGCTGTGAGTGTTTCAATCCCGTCTCTCGTGTCAGGTGTCTCAGTGGGTGTCGTTTCCGGAGAACAGCAGCGGTGTGTGGGGTTATAATCAGTGGAAGCCCGTGGCGTATCGTAAAGCCGAGCCGGTGTTTGAGGACGCCACACCATGCAAACACTCCCAGCTCGTGTCCATGAAGCGCATCCCTCAGTCCGGTCTGGTTCAGGCGTATTTCACAGAGGATCCTCAGACGTACGGCCTGAACATCAGCTTCGGCATTGATAAAGACCCAGTGCTTTACAGTGATACCAAATACATCAGCTGGTGAGTGTGAGTGTAATGAGCAATAGAGACTGAACTGAGAACAATCAATAAAGCGAGGCTGTGAGGGACGGAGGCACATTGTAAAACGTGTTTATCTTAAAGAGCTATTTTTACCTGATTTAACTCATAACAAATTGTTTTGCTGGAATAAATTAATGTATATACTCTTTTATATTGCAATAATTTCACATTCAATCTTCAAATTAATGTACAAACAACATAAAGACAGTATATTTTTTAATATTTGTTTAATGGCATCTTTTTTTATGACTGGAGCCCAGTATCAATGATACCAATATTGATTTCTCTATAAAATTGCCCCCCCCTCTTATATTTAACCATTGACTAGCCATTCAGCATTACAGTATAATTGAGAGCTATCAATTTTAACATTTATTAGACTTTAAAAAATAACTTCTAATTTAAGTGAACTTAAAACAATCTTCATATAAACCCATTATAATAAACGTCATATTTACCTGTGCCCTTCAGCAGAAATATAAGTTATCAAACACTAAATTCTAAATTAAATAGAGATGAATCCTTAAAGCTATAAAAGTTATTTTTTACTCTTTTTTTTCTCTTTGTCCTTTGATGAACAGACATCACAGCAGCTGGTTATTAGGTTGTTTTGGCTGCTATTACTTTAAGAGCTGCCGCTGCTGAACGTGACGCGGATCTGACACACATCATATTTTCTCAAAACTCTTTACCTTTTCTAACATGCTTCAGGTCTTAAAGTCTCTACTAATAAGCTGACAACTTAAATCGAGTGTGTTAGATGAGTGAGACAGTGATGGGCTGCTCCAGGACAGTTTTGAAAACCATTTCAGAGACATGTTCTTAAATGTGACTCATATAAAATATATTACATGCATGCACAGTTTTAATGCAGCTTTAATCACATTTTTGGTAACTTCATGACTTAACTGACCACGACATTGCATGCACGTAGTTTATTTCGCGCTTTGATTTCTGAGGAAAATAATAAAATATTTTAAAAATGTTACATTATTTTTGAATACTAGAAAATATTAAAAGTACTATATATATTAAGTGAATATTAAATTTTGTTACTTCATTGATTGTCATTTTTAATTTTAGGTGGGGGGGGGGGTCTGATTGATTCCAACTGAGCGATCTTGACTAGTTTTTTTTTTTTTGGTTCATCATTTACTTTAATAATATTGTTTTAATAATAATATAGTTATTTACTAATAACTGTTAGGAAAATTAATAAATATTCTTCAGATTTTTGATACAGATATTGAGTTTATATTATATTATTTATTTAGTTAATCTTTATTAAGTGTCTTTTTATAGTTAAAAAAATTAATTTAAAATTTTTTGTGACACTTTAGAAAGTATCTTACTGTATAATTGTTAGAAGAAATATGAAATATTTTAAATTAGTGCTTTCAAACGAGTTCTTGTTGTCTATATGTGTGTACTTGTGTATTAGATGTATATATAATGCCCCCACATGCCGTATATATATTATATATATAGTCAAGAAAAAAAATTTTTGGTACTATATAAAATATTAATATGTATATAATTAAAATTATATTTTGATATAAATGTTTTTAACATATATACAGTTATGTGTGTGTATTTATAATAATAATAAAATAAAACACAGTACACACACATATATTATGTAAACAAAAACTTGTTTTGGATGCGATTAACCACGATTAATCGTTTGACAGCACTTATTTAAAATTAATTTTGTTACTTCATTGATTGCATTTTTATGGGTTTTTTTTTTTTAAACTTTGTTTTAAAAAAGTTTACTTTTTAGTAAAGTTATTTTCTGTGAGCATTTTTAAGAAAAACATTAAAATAATACTACTATAATAAATATTTATTTGTCACTATTTGTTACAAATCAAATCTTTGACTGTAGTTTCCCACTAATTACTATTGTGACCAACAATAATTCCCATATTTAAAAAAAAAACTCATTTAAAGTAAAGATGTGCCGTTTAAACCACATCTGCTCATATTAAATAGCTGAAAAACAGAATACTGACTGTTTTCGGACAGGTTTCCTGAACACCCTCATCTGCCATTGGTCAGTCAAACAGATAGCCCCGCCCCCAAGCTCACGTGATTGGTCGAGTCAGAAGTTACAGGTCACTCAGACAAACAGATCAATGTTTTATAGGCATCAAATTACCAGTGACTGACTGATAGAGACGCCAAACACACCGACTGAGGACTTTGTCTGAACCCTGAACTCTGCTTCACTCCACAGGACTGTTTTAGTGGGCATGGGCGAGCCTCCGGCCGACTCGTTCTCCACGTTAATCATTATCATCATAGCCGTTGGACTTGGCACTCCTCTGGTCATCATTATCGTGGGTGGAGGGTTTGTTTGGATCCGCAAGAGGTGGTCGCACTCGTCGGGCTACGAGCCAATCATCTGATACCTTACGGTACAAGCCCCGCCCCCAATGCACACACCTGGTTACCATTAGAAACACGTTACTGACGATTAGATGAGCAAGTTAAATACTGCTGACCAATTACACAAACAAACTCTCTCTGGATGGGTTTGGATTTAATTGAACCGTTATACCTGGCATAAAAGTGCAAAGGAGTTATTATTTGATTTTACGCCATCATTTTTCATACTTGATTGAATTGGCCAGATTGATGACAGCTGTGCACATTTTAAAGATTTAAAACATTATTTTCTCTTTAATCCTGATGCAAATGCGTTCATATTTCGTCGAAGCTGCACTGCTGGAGGCTCTCAGGGATTCTCACTGCAATTAGTGTGTTTAGTTTTGATGTTTTTAACATAATCATGCGATAAAGACGGTTTGTAAACGTTGATTTGCACCATGAAATCTTTCCTTTTGTTGTTGTTGCTTTCAGTGATTTATAAAATATAAATATGGATTTGCTATATAATATTTATCCAGCACTATCTTGTGCGTCATTTATTCTTAAACACAATCGAACATTATGTACAGATGGAAACATCAGATCCTAGACACAATATAAACGTTAATAAACATATGAAGAATATGACAGAAATCTGTGAAATATCAGCATGACAAAAACAACATCATGTACTTTTTTTCCAGACACTTGTCTGTAAATAAAATAATAAAATACAAATATATTTAAATCGTTTGAATATTTAAAATAAAATTTAAAGATAGTATGTAAATTATTGGTTGTATTTTTATTGTCCAATGAACAATCTTTAATGTAGTTTTACACTATTACACATTAAAAGCACAGTTCATTTTTTTTATTATTATTCTAGTTTTTTTAGTACAGCAGAAGTTGTCATTATATTTTTTTTATTGGTTCTTATTTCCTCATAAAAAAAAAAAATTTCAAAATATATATATCAATTTAATATTTAAGTTTATATTAAATAAATATTTGGTTATTTTGATTGTAATGTTATAGGGTCTCTTTAAAAACCTTTAATTGTTTTTATAGTAAAGTAATTTTAGAAATATTAAATATTAACCATATATCAATAGGGTGAATGGCCTAAGGGGGGCCATGTTTTGGCATTTCGGCTTATTAATTAACTTCATGCACACCCATACCTTTTAAAAAGACCCAGGATGGTACTAACAAATCAACAAGAAAGAATGCAGATCAACCCATCTAAAAGAAACGATAGAATATTAGATGCTTCAGTGCAAGTATATGGATAAAAGGCAAAAGTCACTCGCTTAATTGAATCTTATCAATAGAGCGCGACGTACGTAAGGTTTGCTCTTGGTTATGATGGATGAAACATGGACTTTATGACTTTAAATGTCACTTGATTTATTGTAAGTTACAAAGTAACTAATTATTTAATAACTTATATTTTTACTATATATATATTAAATATCAAATGTTATTTCATTGATTGTGAATTTTTATGTGGTCTTTTTTTAAGTTTTAATGAAGTGATTTTACTGCATGTGAATCAAACATCTTGTGCATCATTTATTCATAAACACATTCAGACGTCATGTACAAATGGAAACATTAGATTCTAGACACAAGACTGCATTATTAGAAACCATATGAGGAATATGGCACGAATCTCAGCTATTTTAACGACAGCTTGACAAAAACAACATGTCTGAAACATCAAAATACTTCCCTGTAGAACAAAAAAAAATTACTATGATTATCCAAGACTAAGTTAATCTCGAAAATACACATCAAGGTTACAATGCGATTACATTTTGCTATTTTAGTTCCCTTATACTTGCATTGTGACATTATTTTCATGACAATTAAGCTTTTTTTATGAATAGAAACACCTTACAAATCAAACAACCAACAACCCCCAAAAACAGTCATTTGTTCACATTACAGTGAAGAGAATACATTTTTTGAGCAATAGTGAGAATTTAGGATGTGAATGTTTAATTGTCATGAAATAAAGCAAGATATTATAATGGTCCTACAAACAAGCTTCATTTGCTTGAAGTCAGATATAACTTTGTGTTTCCTTTTCTGATTCGTGTGTGTGTGTGGGTGAGAGATGAGTGTGAGTTGAGTGTGAGGATTGGGAGGAGAGAGAGAGAGAGAGAGAGAGAGTGTGGTGTGTGTGTGTGAGAGAGAGTGTGTGTGTGAGAGAGAGTGTGTGTGTGTGTGTGAGTGTGTGTGTGTGGTAGGTGTGTGTGTGAGTGTGTGTGTGTGTGAGAGTGTCGTTGTGTGTGGGAGAGAGGGAGAGCGAGAGCGAGAGTGAGCGTGAGTGTGTGTGTGTGTGTGTGTGTGTGTGGAGAGGGAGAGAGAGAGAGAGAGTGAGAGTGTGTGTGTGTGTGTGTGTGAGTGTGTGAGTGTGAGTGTGAGTGTGAGTGTGAGTGAGTGTGTGTGTGAGAGTGTGTGTGTGTGAGAGTGTGTGTGTGAGTGTGAGTGTGAGTGTGTGTGTGTGTGTGGGCATAGTGAGTAACTACTGAGGTCAGATTTGCTGAAAGACCGAATCACGAGCGTTTGCAGCAGTTAAACTGGTTTTGTCTCATGACGCATATTGAGTTTCGTCCCATTCATCATCTCTGCCTTTCAGTGCGAGCGAGAGTCTTTCATTCAGTCTTTGTTTTGATCGTCTGGCTGGACGGATGTGACGTCGGCGGTAAAAGACTGATAATTCTGATTATTCGGACGTGGTTTTCAGCCCCACCACCTCTGTTTTGGGGGTGAAGCTGTAGGGGGCGGGGCCACGTGAAACACCGCCTCCTGTCCGCTCGCCGAGCCAATGAAATAAAGGTTTGCGGCCAGCAGAACAAGCAGAGGCAGAAAGGAGAGAGCGAATCCAAGCGCTCGTACACTGCTGCCGAACACGACACACACCCAGTAGATCAGCCTGAGAATAAAACACACACGCTGTAATGAGCCACAAACACATTCAAAAATTCTGTAAATGAAAAAAAAAAAAAAAAAAAACATTCTTACGTAAATTGGCAGAGTGAATTAAATGATTTGTACTTTTTGGAATCAACAAGTAACGTAACGTGTTACTTTCTGAATATACAACATAATATCCAGATCTCTTTTTCAATTTATTAAATGTATTTACTTGGTATTTTAATATTGTAAAGGATACATTTAAAAGTCATAAGTAACATTTTTCCAAGTAGGAAATACGTAGCATTTCTATTTATTGAATTTACTTGCTAATACAGTTCAAAATCTCTCCCTTGTAATTTTAGAGTATTGCAATAATGTAAATGTTACATTTTTAAAGTTAAGAATGTGTAACACTTCTATTTATTGAATTTATTTACTTATTAATACCGTTAAAAATATCTCCATTTCCCCAATGTTACATATATATAGTAATTTTTAGAGTATTGTAATAGTGTAAATGTTACTTTTAAAAGTTAAGAATGTGTAACATTTCTATTTATTGAATTTATTTTAATAGAGTTGAAAATGTCTCCCTGAATGAAACAGTGTTGTAACTTTAGAGTATTTTAATAATGCAAATGCTACATTTAAAAGCCTTAGAAGTAACCTTTTCCAACTTTAGTATAATTTTTCTAAGAAACACGTAACATTTGTATTTATTGAATTTATTTACATAAAAATATAATTGAAAAATCTCTCCCTTCCCCAAAAATGTAACATAATTAGTAATGTAATTTTAGAGTATTGCAATAAATAGTTACATTTAAAAGTAACATTTTTTAAACTATGAAACATTTCTATTTATTGAATTTATTTACTTATAAATACATGTTATACTGTAACACATAATTAGTAATGTAATTTTAGAGTATTGCAATAAATAGTTACATTTAAAAGTAACGTTTCAAACTATGAAACATGTAACATTTCTATTTATTGAGTTTATTTACTTATACTGTAACATAATTAGTAATGTAATTTTTAGAGTATTGTGATTAATGTAAATGTTACATATAAGAGTCTTAAAAGTAGCTCCCAACACGCACCTGCCGAAGACGAAGATGATGGTGAGGAGCGGCACCAGTTTGAGCATCTCCTGTTGGGTGTACGTTGCCATGACAGCGAGCTGCAGGAAGTAGAGCAGGTACAGGTGCAGCGAGTCTCGCACGTAATGATCGTGAACGGCCACCTCGCGGTTCTTCCACGTCCCGTAAAACAGAGGCTTCAGCGTCCCGAACCTCAGATGCACACACCTGAACCAGCACACTGACAAATAAAAATGCGTCACGTTTACACAAAAAAGTGTACGAACTGTTTTAAATATTGATAAATGTTTCTCGAGCAGCATATTATAGTGATTTCTGAAGATCATGTGACACTGAAGACTGGAGTAATGATGCTGAAAATACAGCTGCACATCACAGGAATAAATACATTTTAACATAAATTCACAGAGAAAACAGCTGTTTTATATTGTAAAAATATTTTACTATTTTACTACCATTTTTACTGTATTTTTGATCAAATAAATGCAGCCTTGGTGAGCAGAAGAGACTCTTTCAGACGCTTTCTAAAATGTCAACCTGTTTTTGTATATATAAAATGCTTTCTAGATTAAAATGAGAGCGTGCATATTTGCTCACCGAGCACGATGGGAATGCTGGCGAAGAACGCACAGCGCAGTGTGTAGATCAGCCGGAGGGCGGAGCTGTCGAGGGGCGGGGCTTCGAAGGGGAGGAGCTTGTATCCTGCCCACGTCAGTAACGGGAAAATCACTGCGGCAGCCGTTACACAAACACACAACCGCACACACTCCACACAACTGTCTGAGAGAGACACAGAGATCTGTGATCAACACAAGCACGCTTGCTTTTAGCAACTTTAGAGTCATCTGCCATAATGTGTGCAGTATATGATACTGTATCCCACAATGCAATGCACTCTACTTGATATAAAAAATTGTTGTTACTCGAAATAAAATAAACATTGACTATTTTATTTTAAGTAACTATTTTTTTAAATAAATGTTTAGATATTTTATTTTGTCACTGTGAATACAAGTTAAAATAAAATATAAAAAAATATTTTAAAAAACATTTTTGTTACTTAAAATAAAATAAACATTAACTAAAATAAAATAAAATAAAATATTTTTTCCGCTATTACCAAGACAACATTCTCATTTTTAGTTACGTTTAACTTACTAAAATAACAAAACTAGTTGGAAAAAAAAAAATATTAGAAAAACTTTAAAAAAAAACAACAAAAAATGAAATATAAAAATGAAAAATATTCTAAATATTAATAAATACATAGTAAAACCAAAAATACACTTCATAAGAAGGATAATAAATATTCAAACAACTTAACCTGACTTATTGCTTATTTACTCATTTTTTTAGTTTAACTTGATGTACTAAAATGGAACTAAATTTATTAATAAACTACATAGACATGTTTTTTTTAAAGCTAATCAAAATGACTAAAACACAACAAAAGTACTAAAATTTAACTAAAATAAATAAAAACTCATTCAAAATATTAATATCTCTTTTTTCCCACAAATTAAAAATCAGTGATATTAAAATAACATCTTTCAGTTTAAATACGACGAACGACCCAAAAACCGAACAGAAACCAATTGTTTTCTCTTAACTCATTTACTGTATCAGACTGACACTAAAAATGAAAAATGTTTTACACAAAATGCAATTACTATAATTAGAAATGACTGAATTAACACAGCGTTATAATGTCAATACTGACAATACTGTTACTTGTGCATTTGAGTGCATACTATTTTTACTTCATACTATTTTTTTAAATCCATATACTAAGCAGTACACAATTACTTTATTACTAATTAAGACAAACACCTGTTTTCATGCAGATATCGTCCATTACTCTATTGATTTTTAGATCATAAATACTGTCAGTTCCACACAAATCTGGCCATATGTGACCCTGGAGCACAAAAGCAGTCATAAGGGTCCATTTTTGGAAATTGAGATTTATGCATCATCTGAAAGCTGAATAAATAGCTTTCAATGATGTATGGTTTGTTAGGATCGAACAGTATTTGAAAATCTGGAATCTGAGGGTGCAAAAAATCGTTGATACATTTTTTAGCTATATCGCCCAGCCCTAGTTCAGACCTCATGAAATCAAATGTAAGTTAGAAAAACCTCGTGGCAACACTGATTTAAAAATATTTCTAAAATGTTGAAATGTGCAGTTTTGACCAGAATGTTATTTAAATGTTACAAAACATTTCTACAATTTTTCACAAAATATAACGTTATTTGAATATTTATTCTAAGAATGTTGAAACGTCCAGTTTTCTTGATTAATGTAATTTCAAGGCGACTAAAATATTCTTTAAAAATTCTGCTAATCTTATTTTTACCCAAAATATAATGTTATAAGAACGCTGAAATGTCCAACGATCATTCTTGATTAGAATGATGTTTAAAACATTTCTTACAACAATTTACTAACTTTATTTTCACTTAAAATATCATTTGAATGTTTATTTTTAATATTCTAAACGCTTCCTAGTATGATTAAAACATTAAAATTAGGTTTTAAAGTGACGGCAGCGTTGCTAATGCTCAGGTTAATATTGTTAATATTAATCAAACAACAAAAGTAACAAAGCAACTTAAAAAAAAGAGTTGCTGCTCTTGACTGAATAACGTCTTATGGTTTGTTAGGATCGGACAATATTTGAAAATCTGGAATCTGAGGGTGCAAAAAAATCTAAATATTGAGAAAATCATCCTTAAAGTTGTCCAAACGAAGTTCTTAGCAATGCATATTACTAATCAAACATTAAGTTTTGATATATTTACGGTAGAACATTTACAAAATATCTTCAAGGAACATGATCTTTACTTAATATCCTAATGATTTTTAGCATAAAAGAAAATTATTATTTTGACCCACACCTTATACTGTTGGCTATTGCTACAAATATCCCCCAGCGACTTAACACTGCATGCTTTTGTGCTCACATATGCTTTGAAAACAAACCATGCTGATCAGTGAAGCTGTTCAGACGAGTCGTTTACCTTGGGGTTTGTCTATATCATCAATCCACGGCGGGTGGAAAGGTTCAGGAGGGTTTGTGTGGAAGTTCTTCACATGTAGAGGAGTCTTCTCCATCTCACTGTGCTTCTGGAGGTACTCGTGTCCCGTCGGCTGCACGATCATCACGTTCGGCGTGAACGCCTGCATGGCTTTCTCTGGACACCAGGCGTCCCGGAGCTGTTCTTCATCATCGTCCTCATCCTCAGGCTTCACCATGCGGTCGCTCGGTTCCTCCAGCTCTCTGTCTGGCTGATCTCCTTCACACCTGATCTCGTCTGCATGCTTCAGCATGTTGAAATCAGTCTGATTTTCTGGGCTGGACTGCTGATCTGTGATCATGTCTGTGGTTTAGCTCTGAATCTACAGACTGACGAAACTCCAATCAGACCCTTTTCTGAGTTCAGGATCAATATGAAGGTCCCACATCTCCACAAACAGAGTCCTAAACGCAGAGAGAACGAATCTTCTCAAAATGCCCAAATATTGCAGACGAATCGCTACCGTTAACTATTATTATCCCCTTAACAGTTTTGGTTGTTTCCTTGAATCCTTTCCGAGGAATGAAGTTAAAATAACAAGCTTTTGTCAAAGTCACCGAAAAAGTTTCTACAGACATGCATACAACCCGTTCAAAAGTTTTGGGTTTGTTTTTTTCTTTTTTTTAAAGAAACGAATGCTTTTATTCAGCGAGGATGTGTAAAATTTATAAAAAAGTGACTTATATTGTAAGAAAAGACGTCTGTTTTAAATAAATGCTGTTCTTTTTAACTTTATTCATCAAAGAATCCTGAAAAAAGTATCACGGGTTCCAATAGAAACAAAACTGTTTGTCCAGCACGATAAAAAGTCTCGAATCTTATCAAATACGATTTCTGAATCTCAGTGCTACACTGAGACTGGATAATGAATGCTGGAAACTACAGCTGCGCATCACAGCAAATACAGTACAGTTTAACAGAAATTCACAAGAAACGCTGTTTTTATATGAAATAATCTTTCCCTACTTTTTACTGTATTTTCATATTTCTGTCAAATAAATGCTGCCTTGATGAGCAGAAGAGACTCCTTTAAAAACATTAAAATTCTTACTGATCCCAAACTTTTGAACCGCTGTGTGTGTGTGTGTGTGTGTGTGTGTATGTATATATATATTGTATGTATATGATAATATACCCCACCACACAACACATACATATACGTAGGCCTTTAATGAACTTATGTAGTAATATTAATTTATAAAATATAAAAAAAATATAATTGTGATACGCATATCTATATATATAGCATGTGTGTGTGCTGTGAAAAATATTGTATTATTATAAAACTCTATTATACATACAAGAATTATTATATTCATTATAATAAGCATCTGATTCTAAGTATCCACCATCTGCCTATGTTCATATATTCAAATCCACACAAAGTCAAGTCGAACGCTGTGGATCAGAGTTTATCAGAGAGCCCTCATGCATTGTCGCATTTAACACACACCACACACACACCACACACACACACACACACACACACACACACACACAGTCTCAGTGTTGCTCTGATTCATCAGTGTAATCATTAAAGCACACAGTGAGCAGCAGCTGAGTGTAAAGAGTAATAATGCAGCTCAACCGGTTTCACCCGAGCTCACGGAAATCAACACAACATCCAGCAGAAACTGCTTCATTTAGAGCTAATGCAATCACACACTGCTCTCACAGCTGTTCAAACACCACCTTTTGTGAAGCTCCAGAGGGTTCACATTACACTGGAATATTTCTCAACAAACAAACCAACGCCTCGAGGTTTGAAAAACAGAGGAAACGCTGTTGTTTCTTACCTGAAACTCCATTGAGAAGGTTAAATAAATGTAGATGGAATATTCTAAGAGATCAGGAGTGTCAGACTCGATCAGACACGCACAGGTGTGACAGTCCGCAGGTAAATCAGTTCTTTCGGTGTCACGTGACTGTCGGCCACGCCTCTTGACGCTTACGCTTCATTAAAAACTACTTCATTAAGCATGTTAGAAAATAACTAATAATAATAATAAATCAGTTTTCACGTCAGCTGATAAAAGTTGCACTAAAACACTAAAAAAATTAAAATTATTAATTCTGCCTGTACAGAACTAGAGCATAACACGCATTCGTATCTGTATTATACGGATTTTTCGTTTTTTCCAGATATAGGAAATGCATTTGTTTACTTTTCGCAACGTGACAGCTATTCTCGTTTACTAGCGCTGCACATGTGCGCGAATAAGGCGCGGTGAAACCGAACTACCCCTCCGCCGAGCGACGGCTCCGTCAGCCAATCACAACGCTAGGTGCGCTGTGCCAGCCAATCGGAGTGCGGGATTGCGCGAGAGGGGGCGGGGTGCGCACACGAGTAGGTTCGTCTGTAGCGGCCGCCGTGTGTTTTCCAAACACATCATGAGAAATATCATGTTCAGAATGACTAAACCGATTATTAAAATGTTTTAATATCTAAAGGACATCATGAGTGGCACGTGCAGGGAGGGGGCATTATTGCAACTGGTGGAATTTATAGGCGAGTTTTTTTAATAGCCAATATATTCAGTTTATGTACAGATTAACACTTATAAAGCTAGAAGAATACACACACGACAGTGAATCAGTAACACACGACCTGTCAAATGATTATAGCTAAAAGAATGGCTGTAGGATACAGATCTAGGGTCTATTTTTTCACCTGTATTTTACCCTGGTAAACAATAGTTTCTACATAATAAAGACAGTGTGTATTAGTACAGGAGAAGTGTGGTAAATACATAAACAAAATGACAGCTTATAGATCTGTTTGAAAGGAAATATTCATATGCATGTGCATTACTTGTGATTTTACAGCAAAAGGAATAACTGTAGTAGCTACACCTAAAAATTGGTATTGTGCATCATCATGATGCTCATATCGTGTAGTATGGACATATTTTCATGTTCATTGAAGTGCATTGAAATGCCATGTAAATATGGTAATTATTCAGTAGCCTGATCAAATAATCCGATACACTACCAGTCAACAGCTTTTGAACAGATGTTTTTTTTTAAAGAATTCTCTTCTGCTCATCAAGCCTGCATTTATTTGATCAGAAATACAGCAAAAGCAGTAAAATTGTGAAATATTTTTACTATTTAAAACAGCTGTTTTCTCTGTGAATCTCTGTTAAACTGTAATGTATTTCTGTATTTTCAGCATCATTCCTCCAGTCTTCAGTGTCACATGATCTTCAGAAATCAGTATAATATGCTGATCTGCTGCTCGAGAAACATTTCTGATTATTATCAATGTTGAAAACAGTTGAGTACATTTTTTCAGGATTCTTTTAATGAATAAGAGTTAAAAAGAACAGCATTTATTCAAAATATACAGTATACAAGCTTTTGTAACTTCTACCTAATACATTCAAAAGTTGGAGTCAGTATAATTTTTTTGGGAAAGAAATTATAGAAATTAATATTTTATTTAGCAAGGATGCACTAAATTTTATCAAAAGTGACTGTAAAGACATGTATAATGTTACAAAAGATTTCTATTCAGATAAATGCTGTTCTTTTGAACTTTCTATTCATCAAAGAATCCTGAAAAAATTATCCTCTGCTGTTTTCAACATGATAATAATAACAATAATAATAATAATAAAAGTGTTTCTTAATCAGCATGTTAGAATGATTTCTGAGGATCATGTGGCACTGAAGACTGGAGGCATGATGCTGAAAATACAGCTGAGCATCACAGGAATACATTATATTTAAAAGTATATTTTAATAGAAAGCAAGTGATAATAAACTCATGTGGTTGTTCAGGTCATTTTGCCACGGAGAAGATTTTATTTTCCCCAAAAATGCTAGTTAATGTTATCGCATTGGACTGAAATTTAGTGACTTTGTTCACAAAGGGTATAACTACTTCTCAGATTTGTTTTGATCATTTTCATACTTTTTTGGGGGAGATTTTCACCTTGTTACACTCTTTAAAAATGTCCCCGCCTCAAAAAATTGCTTATAAATCAAATCGCTCATTATGCTAAATTATCACCAAATATTGGATTCAATCTTTTTGTCAAATTATTTTCTTTCATTTAGGACTGGTTTTGTATTTATATTTGCATCTGATTAATCGTAGGCCTCATTTATCTAAAAGTAGGCACCTAATTTTTTGAGTGAAAAAAAGCATTATTTATGAATAATTTTCACAATATGAGATGAAAAAGTATGAAAATTTACACTGTTTATCGCACTAGTGTGCTTTAATGTTTAATCAGGAAGTTTGCTTGGAAATGCTTTTATTTTGTTAAAAAAAATGGCACAAAGTCACACTTGTGGTGTTCCACAGCCATTGGAAGTGAATGGGGAAGAATGAAAGTAAGAGAAACAACTAGTGTGCAGGAGCATGTTGATTATGCTCACATTTGTACATGTGTGCTTGCAAAAATAAAGGCCTTGGAACTGTGCATGTGTGTCTGCATGCATACTCACGCTACCACACACACACACACACACACAGCTCACACACTCCATCACTCAATCCTCGCTCACACACCACACAATCAAGCACTTCTCACACACCAATCACTCTCTCAACAACACACACACCCACACAACACGCAACTCATCACTCACTCTGATCTCACTAACACACACACAACACTCTCACACAATCCCAACACTCACACACAACACAACACACACACTCACTCACTCACTCTCTCACACACTCACACACTCACACACTCACTCACTCTCTCAGACACACACACACACACTCACTCACTCACTCTCTCACTCACACACACACACACTCTCACACACACTCACTCACTCTCACCACCACTCACTCACTCTCTCACAACACATCAATCACTCTCTCAGGACATCACACACACACTCACTCTCTCAAACACTCACTCACTCTATCAGACACACACACACACACACACCTCCTCACTCTCTCACTCACAAACACACCCTCTCACAACACTTCACTCCCTCTCTCCACACTCCACTCACTCTCTCAGACACACACAGCTCACTCAGTCTCCACACACACTCACTCACTCTCTCACACACTCACTCACTATATCAGCACACAACACTCATCACTCTCTCCACACTCACTCACTCCATCACTATCTCAGAACACAGCACTCACTCACCTCAGCACTCACTCACTCACTCACTCACTGCACCTCTCACACACCACACCGCACTCCACTTCTATAAGACAACACTCACTCACTAACTCACTCGCACGCACTCACTCACTCACTCACTCACTCCCACTCACTCACTCACACACACACACCACTCACTCACTCACACACACACACAAAAACACACTCTCTCAGTACACACACACTCATCACTCACTCTCCACACACACCACTCACTCGCTCAACCACTCATCTACTCACTCACTCTCTCCGACACCACACTCACTCAATCACTCCACTCTCTCACACACTCACTCACTCTTCAGACACCCGCACTCACTCTCTCACAACACACATCATATTCACACACACACACTCACTCCCACACACACACACTCAATCACTCACTCACTCACTCACACACACACAACACACACACACACACTCACTCTTTCACACACACACACACACACTCTCTCATTCACACACTCACTCACTCACTCACTCACTCACGCACTCTCTCACACACACACACTCACTCACTCTATCACACACACACACACACTCTCAGACACACACACACACACACACACACACACCACTCAACTCCTCTTCTCACTCACCACACAACACACCACTTCACACACACACACACGCCACACACACACACAACCCACACACACACTCATTCACTCACTCTCTCACACACACACACAAAAACACAAACACACAAACACACACACACACACACACACTCACTAACTCACTCTCGTGCACACACACACACACACACACTCTCACACACACTCACTCACTCTCACACACACTCACTCACTCTCTCACACACACACACACTCTCTCACACACACACACACTCACTCTATCACACACTCACTCACCTCTCGAAACACACACACACACACACTAAATCATCTCTCACTCACACACACACCCACTTCACACACACTCACTCACTCTCTCACACACTCCTCCCTCTCTCAGACACACACACTCACTCACTCTCACACACAACCTCACTCTCTCAACCACTCACTCACTCTCTAGACACACACACTCACTCACTCTCTACACACTCACTCACTCACTCACTCTCTCCGACACACGCACTCACTCACTCACTAGCACGCACTCACTCACCCAATCACTCACTCTCTCACACACACACACTAACACACTCACTCTCAGGACACACTCTCACTCACTCACTCACTCGCACGCACTCACTCACTCACTCACTCACCTCACTCACTCTCTCACACACTCAACTCACTCACTCACTCACTCACTCAACAACTCATCACTCTCTAGACAACACACTCACTCACTCACCACTCACTCTCACACACAATCACTCACTCTCTCACACATAACTCACGCACTCACTCACTCACAAACACACTCCACTCACTCACTCACTCTCTAACACACTCACTCACTCTCTCAGACACACGCACTCACTCTCTCACACACACACTCACTCTCTCACAAACACACACACACTCCCTCATCAACTCACTCTCTCACAAACTCACTCACTCTCGCAGACACACGCCATCCCTCTTAACACACTCACCACTCTCTCGAATCACACACACACACACTAAGCACTCACTCACACAACACTCACAACACACACACAACAACCAATTCACGCACCACCTCACGCAATCACAACACACACACACACACACTCACTCTCTCTCACAAACACACACACACTCACTCACTCACTCACTCACACACCCACTCCCTCACTCACTCACTCACACACACACAAAACTCACTCACTGACACACACTCACACACACACACACAAACACACACTCCACTCTCTCTCTCTCTCACACACACACACACACACACACGCACTCACACAAACACACACACACACACACACACACACACTCACTCTCTCTCACACACACACTCACTCACTCACTCACTCACCTCTCACACACACACACCCCACACTCTCTCTACTCACACACACTCACTCACTCTCTCACTCACTCCCACACACACACACACACTCACTTTCTCTCTCTCTCTCACACACACACAACACACACACACACACACATCAGCTCATCGCAGCACACACCACACTCACTCCTCACACGGCACTCACTCATTCACTCTCTCACACACTCACTCACTCTCCCACACACACACACACACAATCACTCACTCACACACTCTCACGACAGCACTCACACTCACTCTCGCACACATCATCACTCACTCACTATCTCAGCCACCACATCGCACTCACCTCACTCCACTCTCTCCCACACTCACTCCCTCTATCAGCACACGCACTCACTCTCTCAACACTCACTCACTCTCTCCGACGCACACACACGACCAACCCCTCATCACTTCCATCACACCACACGCACCAACAAACCACTCACTCACTCACTCACTCACTCACACCCACACCCACCCACACACTCGCTCCACACACAACCAACACTCACTCACTCTCTCTACACACCACACACTACTCAGCATCACTCACTCACTCACTCACTCACACAACACACACACACACTCACTCTCTCACCACTCATCCTCTCACACACACACACACAACACACTCACACACTCAATCTCTCTCTCACACACACACACAATCACACACACAAACACACTCAACCCCCCCCCCACATCACTCTCTCCACAAACACACACACAATATCACTTCTCTCACACACACACGCACTCACTCACACTCTCACACACACACACACTCTCTCTCACTCACACACACTCACTCACTCTCTCACTCACTCACTCACTCACGCTCACACACACACTCACTCACTCACTCACACTCACTCACTCACACACACACACACACAATAACACACTCTCTCTCTCTCTCACACACACACACACCACACACACACGCACACACGTATACAACTTGATTGCGATATACATGCTTTCTATTTAATCCTACCCTAAATGGCAACCAATATCCTTTCATCAATCTGACATTTAAAATCTCTGAATAAAAAATAAAACAAGGTAATTGCAATTTCTCACTATTCTAACTTTAAATAAAAAGAATTGCGAGATAAACTCACAATTGTGAGAAAAGTCAGAATTACAAGATAAAAACCCGCAACTGCAAGAAAAAAAGAATTTGTGAGATATAAACCCGCGACTGCGAGAAAAAAAGATAAAGATAAAGATCTTTAAAAAAAGATAAAGTCGCAATTGCAAGAAAAAAAAAGTCAGAATTGTGAGATAAAAAGTCTCAATTACCTTGTTTTATTTTTTTATTCAGTGGCAGAAACAGGTTTCCATAGATTTATGAGAACATGAAAGTCTCAAAACCTCAGAATATTTTTTTCTAGAAGGGGTGATAAAAGAATGTAGATGAAAGAAAGATTATTTTGAAGCAGAGTCAATGCAGGCTAAAGACAAGAGAGTGTGTGTAAGTGGTGTGTGTGTGGGTGAGGGTTGTGCCGTGAGGAGTGAGTGAGTGAGAGAGAGAGTGAGAGAGAGTGTGTGAGTGTGTGTTGTGTGTGTGTGTGTGTGTGTGTGTGTGTGTGTGTGTGTGTGTGTGAGTGAGTGTGAGAGCGGGTGTGTGTGTGTGTGTGTGTGAGTGAGTGTGGTTTGTGTGTGGTTTGATGTGAGTGAGTGAAAGTTGTGGTGTGTGTGAGAGAGTGAGGACGTGAGTGAGGCTGAGTGTGTTGTGTTGTGTGTGTGTGGTGTGTGTGTGTGTGTGGGAGTGAGAGTGTGTGTGTGTGTGGTGTGTGTGTGTGTGAGTGAGCGTGTGTGTGTGGGGGTGTGTGTGTGGATGTGTGTGGTGTGGTGAGTGTGTGAGTGACGTGAGGAGTGATGTGTGAGAGAAGTAAGTGTTGGTATATTGCTATTTATTTATTTATTTTTCAGTTTTATCTATCACAATTCACTATCTCCCTCAGCTTCCTCTCAGCCGGTGGTTGGTCTTCCTGTGCTGACGTCTCTTCAGTCCAGTCCTGCCATGGGTCTCCAGCTGTCTGAGCTCCAGGAAAGCTGTGCGATTGGCCGGGCTGGACCTGCGCCGTGTGGCACCCGTTCCTCTCGCATGGGCCCCAAATACCACCGAGATTCTCAGAGTCCAAGCAGCTCCGCAGCCTCGCGCACTCTACCGCCAGAACCCATGCCACTATTCATCTGACGAGGATGACGATGATGACTAGGAGATCTCTAACGTACGCTTTCCTCGCGCTGCAGTGTCTGCGCAGAGCTCACGGCATGATGCCTCCGGGGATGATGGGATATGAGCTCACTGAACGCACCCTTCAGAAACAGCTGGAGCATTGGGAAGAAAGATGAAGAAAACCAAACTGTGGGATGGAAACGTGGTGGATGTGGTGCATTTCCCACATGTGTGCATGTCTCTGTATATGTAAACCTCATTGAACCTGCTTTTCTAGAGCCTGAATGTGGAAATATGTAAAAGTCCATTTAATAAAATATATAATATATATATACTATATATTTATATCTATATTTATATTATATATATATTATATATTATATATATATGAGTCCTGTCAAACGATTAAGTGCGATTAGTCGTATACAAAATAAAAAGTTTGTGTTGCATAATATATGCGTGTATTCTGTATTATTTTTAGGGATTCTAAATACACATACATACAGTTATATTCTAAAAATATTTACATGTATTTAAATGTCTATATTTATATTCATATAATTAATATTATAAATAAACATTTAATATATAAACATGACATGTTTTTCTTAAATATATGCTGTACATGCATGTGTGTGTATTTATATAAACAAAAAAAATATATACACAGTACACACATGTATATTATGTAAACAAAAACTTTAATTTTGAATGCGATTAATCGCGATTAATCGTTTGACAGCAATATTATATATATATAATGTAAGGTTTTAAAACTGGGACTTAAACCCTGCATAAAGTGAACGGTTATTATTAGAATGGACATGTAGCTTCATCAAAATCCTACAAATACATGTTTCATAAAACCATTTCATTTTGGTTGACTAGTTTTTTGCTTATTCTGAAGAAAATATACATCATATCAAATTAAGTGAGACTTGTTTGTTTCTTCATTACACCATTGGTTTCTAAGAGAACCTGATTTCTTTGGTCTCTGAAAGATCGAATATCTTTTTTTCCGTAGAAAGCGCTGTTTGAAATTAAGAAAGCCTTCATCGTCGAGAGGGTAACGAGGAACTTTTACACCCAGAAAGGAAAAGGTCATTAATTACTCACTCTCACGTTGTTCCAAACCTGTTTGAGATTCTTTCTTCTGTTAAGCATAAAATAAGATATTTTAAAGAATGTTGATAACCAAACAGTGCCGGAGGACAAGACATTAAACTTGCATAAATAAGGGGGGTGGATGCAAGCAATTGCTTGATTACCAACATTATTTAAATATATATATATTGTGTTCAACAGAAGAAAGAAAGTTACACAGGTTTAGAACAACTTGAGTTAGTAAACAATGACAGAATTTTTATTTTCAGGTCCGCCAACACGGAAGTGACTTAAACTGTAATTCATTGACTGGCCGCTAGAGGCGGGCTGCAAAAGGGAGTCAGTCCCATAGACTCCCCATTTTAAAATGCCAAACTTTACAGCAGAAAAAAACATGTTTACACCCTGGTTCAAAAAATTATTTTGGTCTAAATAGCTAATTTTGCCCTTCATGACAAATGTGAGGGGGGTGAATTTTTTTATAACTCATCCATTCAAATTATATTAAGCCTTAAAGTTCTGCATAATTAAGGGCGTGGCCAATTGAGTGACAGGTAGATTGCCGCTGCTTGTCACCACCATCGAGCTAGGTGGGCGTGGCTTCAGCAACCTGCTCCCGCCTCTTTGCCCATTTTCGATTATCGATTATCGATAGTGATGCGCGGTGACGCGCTGCCAAGATGGCGCCAGGCAGGCTCGCCCCTTTAGGCTTCAAAAACGCTGTCGGAAGTTCGGGGGACGTCACAGGACACCGACATCCATCTTTGTATCAATCTATGGTTGTGAGTGAAGTTGATTTATTACTCCTGTAAGTATTTATATTAAAGGGTGGTTGATTGCGATTTCACTTTTTTACGGTAGTAGTGTAAGCATAAACAATATCTGCAAAGTTACGAAGCAGAAAGTTCAACGCAAACGGAGATATCATCTTTTAAAACTCGGGCAGTTTAATGCCTACAGAAACGGCTCGTAGGGACTACAACGAGCTACTTCACGGGTTTGTTACATCACAAACCCAGAATTTTACTTAAACCCCGCCCCCGGGAACACGCAGCAAAGGGGGCGGGGCCATGCTGCTGCTTTAGAGAAGAGGAAGAGAAAACTAGACACGTGCGTTGCCGAACTGTATTAAAGATTTAATCAGGATAAAACTGTATATTAAAAGCTAACATAAGCAGTAGCATTTACAAATAACAGCGTATCTAAAAGTATGAGACGACAACAAACAAAAAACATAGGCCTACCATTAAAAGCCGTGCTTGCACAGGTTCTGCGTGATCCTCTTCAATAATATCCTCTGCGTCTCAATCGAGCTCAAACTGATGAGCGCAATAGACCACGCCATTGTTTACAATACAACCGGAGCACATGCTGCTGAGCTGAGGGGCGGGGACGATTAGACGCGCACTAGAGGCGGTTTAGCCAATCACAACACACTGGGCCAGCTAACCAATCAGAGCCCATCGTGTATTTCTGAGGGAGGGGCTTCATAAAAGCAGGAAGTAATCAGCGGTTCAGAGGAGAAGGGACAGAGCGGTGTGGAATAAAGGTCAATTATGTGAAAAATAATGCGTTTTTTTTTTTTAGAAACGAGATGTTGCTCTGAGTAAAACTACTTTTCGTGCTCAAAATATTAGCGTTTCTTTAAACTACTGTTCCTATTATTCGAAATATGGAGATGTGTAGTTGTGTATTTTGTGTTCAAGATTGTTTAATGTAAAAACACCGAGTTATTTTCATACGAACCTCCAGTTTTTGGTTTATTTGATGTGTTTTCTGCCAGAAACGGTGTCAAAAATAATTAGCAACTTTAGCCATTTTCTTACTGATGTCAATGTGAATGTCCCACATTTATAACGGCGCGTTAGAAACTGAAGGAAAAGGGTACTACTTTAAGTGATATCGTTTGTGGGGTGATTTCTTATTGTATCTCATATGAAAAATAGGTTTAATTGCGAGTTACTAACGCTGATAATTGATTCCAGGTGTGTTTTATTTTGGAGCTCTTCGCCATTCTTGGATTGCAGCAGTAAGTTAGTGTTTGTTTTGTTTGTTTTTTTGCGCTTCACGCGAATAAAAGCGTGTGAAAACTTCATTTTTCATTGTTATGTTATCTATCTGCCGTCTGTACTCGAGTAGAACGACTTCAGTGTCTTATTTTATGATTAACAGAGACTATTAAGAGAGTTAACCCCGTTTTATTGTCCGCTAACTCCGTCCTCGTGTTTGATTGGACGATGCGAACGCAGCGTACCGGAAGTAGAAGAGTCCGCGTGTTTTGCGGAGGTTTTCAGCTCCTCGTGTGTGTTTTGTGTGTGTGTTTTTGAGAGTGTGAGTGAGTGAGTGTGTGTTTCTGAGAGTGTGTGTGTGTGTGTGTGTGAGTGTGTGTGTGTGTTTGTGAGTGAGAGTGTGTGTGTGTGTGTAGTCTGAGGTGTTTCTCAGGAGCTCGTGTGTCACCGTCACTCAGATGTGTAGCGCGCTGAATCACTGCATCAGCGCTGAGAGTCTGCAGTTATTCGAGTATCGGGGCCTTTTGGCTAAGCTCAAGTGTAGTATCTGTTCTTATCAGTTTAATATCTAATACGTCCCCTATCCGGGGACTGCATATTAAATTGATTTTTGGATCATGGAGCTGGAGCCGGGGCTTGCTCCATCCACTCCACGCATTGACTCGGTATTGCAGTATTTCCGAGAGCGGTGCACCCCATCCGGGGAACTTGTGAGGTTAATATCAGAATGAAGTTAAATATATTGAAGCAGTTTAGTGTGTTTGAAGTGAAATGGTGAACTGTTACTGTGTATATGGAGGATAGCGATCTCGTGCTGCCGTAGTAGAAGATGTGCACCTGTAAGGAGCGTTTGAAATTATTTCCATGTTTTAGAAACCAGAGAAAAAATTGTTGAAGCAGCACCATGTAACTTTTTCTGTGTTCAAAATTAGCAAAATGTATAATGAGTGAGTACATCATGAATTAATCTTCCAAACAGCGTTTTTGTCTTATTCCGAATCACTCCGGTACACTTATAATAAGTGCTTATATTCGGACTATTGTAGGCTGGTCGGAGTGCGGAGTAACACACACCTGCGTGAATCGCCATAGACACAAACTTAAAGTAGCTCCGGTTGAAATGTTCTTCCGCGGGATGTGTGCAGTTCCCTTTCATTACCCGTAGAGCGTTCAAGTTTACTTAGTGCTGCTTTAATGGTTTTTCATGTCATTACATTGGTTAGAGCATAAGAAACAAATGGAAAAAATAATAATTATATTATTATTAGTTATTTAAAAAAAAAAAAAAGGCAGATGTATAGCAAAAAAACAAAAGCGTGTGTTTTTCATTCACCAGTCTAATTTTAGCCAAACTGTATAAAGATGATTCTCAACTATGAAATTTGATTTTTATGGAATATGTGTGTGAGATGTTCATAAATTGGTATTTCAATTCTATATAACTAATGTGCATCTAATGTGTTCTTATGACAAACCATAATGAAAATGTTAGTGTGATAATGGGAGTAATAGCATGGCAGCATTTTCATAAGAATATCTCATGTTTCATAGAAATATTGATCTATAATTTCATGTTTGATGCCTGATTAACAGCTGTTTGTCCTGCAGAAGACATGCATGAAAGTTAAGCACAGTTTCGTAACACATTTTTCTGAAATTTGGAAATCGGCGTGTTAAATTGGATAATTCTGTCAATATCAGTCATAATCAAAGACCAAGCAGAAAGTGTGTTTATCTCGGAGAAATTCACTCAAATATAATGTCCTCTTCAGATTTACTGCCAGCTTGCTCCAGCACAAACCCTCTTTTGGCCTTAAACTGCTGTCAGGTTTGACTAAAGACTAAGATATAAAGTGGTGAGTGTTTAGCTATATTGACTTAGTTCACACATTCTTTGTTTAGCTCACGGGCAGCTTCTGCTCACCCTCCGATAAAAGTTGATCTAGCTCACATATTTACACATGGACTTACCTGATTAAAAAGCTGTTGTTCAGCATTAGCTTATTAGGTTTACATTGACATTTTATGAATTAAATGCTTACATTTTTTGTAATCCGTCTCTAAATGTTTGTATCTCGGGGGATACGTCGCCCTTTTAGTGGAAATAAACAAGATATGAAAACCTATATACACATACATATATATATACATATATACACTAAATAGATACAACATATATATATATCTATACACACATATAAAATACATATAGATACCACCACATATTATATATAAATATTAAATACATATATTACAACATATATATATATATCTTACACACCTATACACATACAATATATACCCACAACCTATATATATACATATAGACAAATAATATAACACATGATATATATATACACACATATACACATACATACATACACACACACACATATAATATATACATATAATAAAAAACAAATACATATAGATATATTAACACATTATAAACCTACATATATATACACACACACATATATAATATATATATATATATATACTTTTAGTGTATATATACCATGTATATTCACACTTTTGGTGACTGTTTTGTAATAGAAGTGATATTGTGACAGAAAACCGCATCAAAAGAATTGACTAGAGTTTGGGGGTCACCCAGTGGTTATTTTTGGTATAACGCCCAAACACAATTTTAGTGATATCAACTTCAAATTTGGAACATACTTGTTGCACATGGCTGGGATGTTATAGCAATATGAAGTGCACAAAAATAATGATATACAAAATTAAAAAACTAGTTATTATCTTTACTGTAAACTTAAACTTTTATAACTTTTTTATACTTTATTTTTTTTAATGCTTTCACTTCAGCAATAATCTGCTGTGCGTCTTCTTTAAGAAGAGACCAGCCGTAGGTCTGTATTTCACAGCGTTCAGGAATTACAACCATGTTGTAACGAGCACTGATAAACAAGTGTTCTGTTTTCAGTTCATTTATACCACCAAAGGAGCAACGTATGCATTAGAATACAAACATTAAAAGTCATGTTTTAAAAAAACAAAGACACGGTGAATGGAAAATAGCAAATAAAGTAAGTGTGATGCTGTCTCTTCATCATCTTGCCATTTTTAGGGTTAAGTGACTTTTTAGGAGCACTATTATCTGATTTTGCTCATCAATTAAAATTTTTCCAAAATTCAATTAAATTTTTCCAGACTGTGCATCTCCAAGCAAACGCAGAGGGGTTTCGTTTATGAAAGAATCTGCTGTGTTTTTTTTTTTAATGAATCCAGTTAGTCAATAATTAATGACCCATGCTTCATTTTTACAGCATCATTTAATATTTCTATATTCAAAACGTTATATTTAAAACATTAATCTCATGACATTGCATTCACGTCACTTCCGAGCCTCATTAAACCGTGTAAATATACCACTTTTGTTGTTCTTCTGTGCTCCGCCGAGTGCAAAGATAGACTTTGTTGATACTGATTTCATTTGATTGGTAACTTATTCTTCCTGATTGTGTCTTATTATTCAAATTTAATTCATAGTTTTAATTTGAAAAAGTTTATATAAATGTATGGATTTGATGTAAAATGACACCGAGTCAAATATCGCTTCATGGGAAGATTAATTTTGGTCATTGGGTCAGAAGGGGCTCCTACATTTTTTAAAAAATTGTTGTGATCTTTGATTTGTGTTTTATGTTTTTGATGTGAACTTGTATATTTGTGTTACTTGTTGCTGCTTTCTTGGCCAGGTTACTCTTGTAAAAGAGATTTCAATCTGAATGAGTTTTTTAACCTGGTTAAATAAAGAAATTAAATGAACCATAATCCAGAATAACTCTTCCTCCAGTGAAAAAGTTGCATATGCTGTTGTCTATACATCAAAAAATCAGCCTCAGATGTTGTTTAGAGCTGTTTAAACGCTGCTTGATCTGTGCAGATGTCTCTCCTGATTCAGCCCAGAACACTTTTGCACTGGAGGAAGCGTTATTATGGATTATAGACTCGATGTATTTTAGTTAAAAAGCGACTTAATGCTGGATTTGTTTCAGCTGCTTTTGTCTTCTAACAGATGTAATCTGATTTTTTTTGTTGTTTTTGGGCAGTGCTGTGGATTACTTGTGATGTTTTTATCAGCTGTTTGGACTCTCAATCTGACGGCACCCAATCACTTGCAGTGAACACGTGATGCACTGCTACATTTCTCCAAATATGTTGAAGAAACAAACTCATCCTGATCTGGGATGAACAGAGAGTGAGTACATTTTCAACAAACATTCATTTTTGCCTGAACTACTGCTTTAAGACTTCAGGTACATTACATCAATAATTATCCTGATTCCTACATTTAGAACTAAAATGTGCATGGATTATATATTATAATACTTATGTATATTACATGCTTGACAACAAACGCGCATGGTATAATTGTTGTGAAGCTGAAGACAGCTGTGCACATTGTGGGCAATAGTTATTTAACTAAATCACAAAACAACACTTAAAAAATCCGTTAAGTGACCAAAACATAGCATGAAACATCAGTCAGCCGCTTCTATATGACATGGTTTTAATGTTAAACACTTTTCATACATTACAGGTTTTTGTTTTCTGGAAAAAATCAAAGTAAATCAAACCGTTCACTCATATAAAAATATTTCAATGCTTAGCTGGGTGATTTTGACTCTTGGATTAAGGTTTGTTGGTAATCTGAGCACTGCAGAGGTCCCTTTGGGTCAAATAAATGTCTTTTAAATAACAAACACGCACAGAATTCAGGGCCCATAGTCACAAAACATCTTAAGGCTAAAAGTAGCTCAAATATTTGCTCTAAGAGTGTTTCACAAAGTGTTTTAGCTCTAAAACTAGCTCCTAAATCTGTGAAAGGTTATAAAACCAAGCCACAAACTATCCTAAAACAGCAGCTGCCAGCAATCTGCCTCAGAATATAAACATTTTAGAAACATTTGACGATAATCGGCTTGTAAAAAGGTATCGCCTTTGGTTTTGGAGGTTATCCCAACTCCAGATGTTCCTTTGATTATATCCTCGTCCTCATTAAAGGTAGCAGCTGTTCTTGCGTCCAGTTTGGTTTTCTTTTACGTTTGCATGCCCTACTATCAGCCGTGATTATTCCACTGTTAATATGCATATCCGCTAATTATGAGAAGCGCACATGTAAGAGGCTGACAATTAGCTGAACATATAGGTACTTGGCATGCATTTAAAATGGCAAAATAAATGATATCGCGGTATACAATATGAATAAATCTCTGACAGAGACTGTCAGCCAATCACTGTGTGCATAGTTAATAAGCATGCTGACATCATCCTTAGCAACGAGGTTAACCCCGCCCCCTTACTCTGAGCTTAAAGGGGTCATAGGATGCTACAGCCACTTACAAGTAGTTTGCATGAAATGTGTGTGGGCAGTGTGTGTAAACAAACCCTATAAGATAAAAGGACAACCAGTGTTTTTTTTAATTACTAGAATATTTCCCACTTTCTCAAATGAGCCGATATCAGATGCCTGTCTATGTGGACGTCACCAAAGACAGGCACCTCCCACGATAGTTGAAATGACAGTAGGGTTTCAGCACAGGATGGCTGGCGTCTTAGCTCCGCACTGAGTGCCGACTGTAATCAGCCGCCGTTGTTTCACCGCCGGCAAGAAGATGTGTACAAGAATGACTCCTAAGCGATTGAGTTGTTTTGTTGTTGGATGTAATAATGAAAATAGAAGTCGTTATTTACTCCTGGCATCTGATCCGCTGAAGACGCAGTGGATTACTTTGTTTCTGAATGGAATGCTCCTCCGATCTACATAAATGCGTCTATTTTCGCGCGAATCATTCGTGATCCAGCTTCACCTACAGAAGAAGTGAGTATAAGGTTTTTTTATTAATCTTTGCAAATCGCCTTTCCTAATTATGTGCTAATTAGAAAGTTTCACGATGAATGCGGCTAAAGTAAACAGTCTCTCTGAGAGCAGCTCGGAAGAGAGGGGCGGGGCCAGCAGAGCTCATTAACATTTAAAGGAAAATGCTACAAAAACGGCTTGATCTGAAAAGAGCTGTTTTTGACAGGGTAAAAAAGGTGTTTTTTACACTACCATTGAGAAATTTTAACCAAACTATGTTACAGACTTTTCATTAAGACCCTAAAGAATCATATCAACTTGTGGAAAATGGGCATCGGATGACCCCTTTAAGACTTCTCTCTATTCCTTAGTAAAAGTTTGTCTTGGCAGCTTTGTGAATAGGTTTTAAGAACTGAAAGCTTTTACCGCTATTTAAGAGAACTCTTAGTGGTGAGATAAAAGGTTTTGTGAATACGGGCCCTGATCAATGAAGCTGATGCATGTTAACCAACTCAACATTGGTGCTTCTGTAGAAGTTATTTGCTGAGGTTACGATCGAGCGTGTCCCATCACTGCTGCGTCTGCGTCTTCCTCCGAGTGTATCTGATTATGGGGTTGTGTGGCGTGTGGATCATAGTCGTGTAGTTCACGGCGGGAAAGTGTCCGTCGACCAGCTCGAAGTCGTACAGCCTCAGCAGAGTCGACCAGATGATTTTAATCTGAACGTAGGCGAAGTTTTCTCCAATGCAGCGGTGGCGGCCTGTCAGAGATCGACTCATTAAGACCAGAAACATTATGGCAATAACTTTAAACAATATGTATTGTATTGCATTTGTGACTCTGCAGCACAAAAGCAGTGTTGAGTCGCTGGGGGATATTTGTAGCAAATAGCCAAAAATACATTGTATGGGTAACAATTATACATTCTTTTATGCAAAAATAATTAAGGTATATTAAGTAAAGATCATGTTCCATGAAGATATTTAAAAAATTTCCTACCGTAAATATATAAAAACTTAATTTTTGATTAGTAATAAACATTGCTAAGAACTTCATTTGAACAACTTTAAAGATGATTTTCTCAATATTTAGATTTTTTTGCACCCTCAGATTCCAGATTTTCAAATATTGTGTGATCCTAACAAACCATAAGATGTTATTCAGTCAAGAGCAGCGACTCTTTTTTAAGTTGCTTTGTTACTTTTGTTGTTTGATTAATATTAACAATATTACCTGATGCATTAGCAACGCTTGCCGTCACGTTAAAACTAATTTTAATGTTTAATCAACTAGGAACGCGTTCTTAGAATATTAAAAATAAACATTCAAATGATATTTTAAGTGAAAATAAAGTTAGTAAATTGTTGTAAGAAATGTTTTAAACATCATTCTAATCAAGAATGATCGTTGGACATTTCAGCGTTCTTATAACATTATATTTTGGGTAAAAATAAGATTAGCAGAATTTTTAAAGAATATTTTAGTCGCCTTGAAATTACATTAATCAAGAAAACTGGACGTTTCAACATTCTTAGAATAAATATTCAAATAACGTTATATTTTGTGAAAAATTGTAGAAATGTTTTGTAACATTTAAATAACATTCTGGTCAAAACTGCACATTTCAACATTTTAGAAACATTTCAAATCAGTGTTGCCACAAGGTTTTTCTAGCTTACATTTGATTTCATGAGGTCTGAACTAGGGCTGGGCGATATAGCTAAAAAAAATGTATCAACGATATAATGTTTCGCTCAGTATCGATAATTATTGACATTTTTATAACCTTTTTAAAACAAAGAACAATAGAAATTTTTTTTAAATTTAACCACTGTATTTATAATCAACACAATTTATTGAGACAAACAACAAATATTTTTTGTTTTACCAGTCAAACACACAAGAAAAATTAAACGAATATCTAATTTCTAATGTTTTATATGCAGATTAAATAGGTTAAACTTTTGTCTTGTCTGGGAGCAATGAGCAAAATAATGCAGCACATTTAATTTGTCAACGCAAGGAAGTAACTCTATTAAAAATAACGTGCATTACGTCTAAATTAACTCTTATAAATCAAATATTATTTTGTAAATTGTATAAACAATTATGAACAAAATAGTATCATGTGTTTATGCATTGCTTAATACAAAGAGCTGAAGTGCCATTCACGCAGACTGCATTTAAAAACATATGAGACGCAGTGAAAAGGAATAAACCTCCACAAATTCGTGACGCGTTTTCTAAACGTTTTAACTTTGCATCTTGCGTGAGACGCGAGTACAAGCAGTTATATTTGTCCGTCTAGAAAACACGCTGAATATGCATCTGTGTGAATGGCTTGGTTTCGGTTTTCACCTAATCAAGATATTCTCCGCATTGAGCTTCTATATTTCCCTAATATTTTGAATGAATAACGCAGCGGCGGCGCGTCTCGTGGGCTAGACTAACAAAACATGAAAATGCAACAACGTCACTTACATCACCGCATCTCGCGCACCACTGATGACGCTCCCTGACGCACTCCTAACATTCAAATGCAAATGTTTATTTTAAATTCAACTAATATTCATTCTTTATTCACAATCTCCGCATCACAGACAGACACAGCACTCATGTTGGTGTTTGTGTGCTGTCTGCGTCACTCGTAGCACGTGTCTATATCGTGCACTATATCGAACATTTTTATATCGTTATCGAAGAAGGTGTACCGTCGATAAACACCGATACCGTTTTGTCGCCAAACGTCCCGCTCGTTCCGATCAGACTCACCCGCTGAAGGGATGTAAGCGAACTTCTCTTCCCGGCGGCGGGGGTTGTCGAGCAGGTATCGTTCGGGGTTGAAGTCCAGCCGCTGTGTCCAGGTGTCCCGCAGACGGTGGTTAACCGTCGGAGACACACACACCTGGTGCCCCGGGGGGATGCTGTACTCTCCCACTTTCTGTTGAGCAAACACACAGACGCTGGTCAGTCCGAAGTCGTCTTGGCTTTATAGCTTTCCTTTAGACTCTGTAGTACCTGAGGCGTCTTGGCCATCCTCATCATGGTCATTATTGGTGGTCGCAGTCGGAGCGTCTCCTTCAGACAGCGATCCAGCAAGCTCAAGTCTTTAAGCTGCGACAGACGCCAAAATAAACAGTTCTTTCGCATCTCAATCAATGACGCGACATTCAAAAGTAAAGGCATGCATGCAGCTACCTGAATAGCATTTTATCGTATATTTTTAACCCACTCTGAATAAAAAATAAAAATAGTTTTCCTTTCCTGTTCTTTTATTTGGTTTAGCGTGGTGCTAGCAACACAAAGGTCACGGGTTCGATTCTCAGGGAATGCATGAACTGATCAAATATAAACCTTAAATGTAATATATGGCACTTTGGATAAAAGCATATGCCAAGACATACATGAAAGAAATATAATATATATATTTTTTTTTTAAAGTTCAGGATGTCAAATGTCATGTTGTCTAAAAAGCGAATTAATTTATGAAATAAATATCTTCTAACGTATTAAAAAAATATATACCTTGTAACACAAAAGCGTGTATACAGTGGTTATTCTTAATGATGTCCACTGTTGATTCCAAATGTTAATGTATTTAAGTTTAGCGGATCACATATAGATGTTACTCGGCTTTGTTAAGTATTTTGAAATCTGTTGTTTCTTTATTTACACAGTTAGTTAGGTTCTTGGTTCATCTCTGTTTTTGTCCGTGTTTAAGATTTCGTCCTGGTTAGTTTTAGGTTTATGATCGAGAAACGCAACGTTAGAACAGAGCTAAACGCAAAATGTTCTCTTTGGCATCTGACTAACCTGTGTTTAATTTGTTATTTTATTTTCGGTTAATGTTATTTATTTTTAATAAAAATGTTTCTAGTTGTAATTTTAGTTCTACTGACACCTGGACATTGATTGATCTTTTACAGTGCTGCCCAGAAACCCAATTTGGATTGTTTTTCTTACTTTTTAAGTTTGCATGCCAGTCCCGACACTCGTGTGTGGTGATACCTTAGTGCCGCGCAGCGCGGCAAGCGTCCAGCGCAGGGGGGATCAGAGCCTCGCGCACCCTGTGTTCACAACGTGGACTCCGGATGCAGGCCAACGCAAACTGTGAAGACGTGAACGCCATTGTTAAGCGTGGCGGCACAATACGGGTTGTGTGTGAATAGTGTGCAACATTGTTTGGGTCACAATTATACATTTCTCTTTATGCCAAAAATCAGAGGGACTATTAAGTAAAGAACGGAGGCATGTACGGCTAGGGAGCGCGAGCTGAGGTGCGAAGAGTGAATATTAGTCACACAGCAGCGCGCCGTACCCTAATCTAGTGCGAGAAAAGAAATATAAATTCTGGTGGAATGAAATATGACCCAGATGAGAAATAACGATGAAGGAAGAGGAAACTTCATTTGACCAACTTTAAAGATGATTTTCTCAATATTTATATTTTTTTGCACCCTCAGATTCATAGGATTTTGTCACGGGTAATTGTCCTAATCTAACAAACCATACATCAATGGAGAGATTATTTTTTCAGCTTTCAGCTGATGCATTTTTTGAAAAATTGACCCTTATGACTGGTTTTGTGCTCCAGGGTCACATATCGTCATGAGGACCGTCACAGAGAACGACTTGCACACTGACGTTCAGTAGCTAGTGTTAGTGGTTTGCCGTCGTAACTAGCAGCACTAAATGAGCTGATGGTGAAGCGTCACCTGGTCGTAGTGCAGAGGAGGCAGATGTTCTCCACACACGTGTTTCTGTTCGCTGTAGCAGCGCTCCTGCAGCGCTCTGTCCCGCGCCAGAAAGAAGCCCATCCACGCGCTGGTGGTGGAAGACGTGTGCTGTCCCGCTAACAGCAGGCCGATCAGCATCCCGGCGATCTCGTCATCATTCAGAGGACGGCCGTCTCTGCAGAGCACAGAAATACAAGCTGTTTACACACTCATCCACGCACTGAAAAAACTATATCCTCCATGCTTCAAATCTCGGTCTGTAATGATGGCAGCGTCTTCATCGACGTTTAGCGCATGAGCTCCAGCTAATGTGGTTTTCTACAGATCTACACAGTCCGGACCCGAGTACTACAGTCCAATATTAGGATGAACCTGAAAAAAGCTCAACAGCAGCTCGCTAAACTCAAAGCCAGGGTGTGTTATTAGTGAAATTAGTGTTTTTAAATTAAAAATATAAATAATAATTGCATTATAATTTTAATTATTCATATTATCCAATGGATTATGTAACAAACAATTATATAGTATAAAATTATTATATATTTAATTCTAATAAAGATATTATAAAATTACAATAAATTATATCATTTAATATATCATATAAAGTATAGTTACATATAAAACGTGTTTGTGCATGGGGTGCACAAAAAACAGGTCTTGTTATAAAGTAAATATTTTTATGTAATAGAATTGGTATAGTACAACTGTAATGATAATATTGTATAATTTATATTGTAAAACAATTATAATATTAGAATTTATTGGTTATGTTTTTCAATTAATTTCAATTTTAAGTTATAGGAAATATATTTTAAAAATATAAAACAATTCTTAATTTTTTTTTGTTACATATAGTAAACTTAATTAAACTGAGAGATGGTAGCACAAGTATTTATGTAAAAAAATTAATGTAATATTAATAATACATTATATTATAACGTGATAAAAATTAACTATATTTTTAAAAAATACATTATAACTTTTTAAAATAAATAAATAAGCATTTAAATCAAAAAAAATCATATATAATGTGTACGTGTATAAATGAAAAACAGTATCCTTATTTATATTATTTAAAAAATGTACCAGTATGAAATTTTTATTTAATTGCAAATCCAAGGTTATAAATGAAAAAAAACTGCCCCAGACCCAGTTCTATAAAGTTTCAACAGGGTTGAAATGATCCAGCTGTGTGTGTGTGTGATGGTAACGTACTTGTACGTGGCGTCTATCAGCGTTTGCAGGATGTCGTCGTTTTTCTCCTCGGCTTCTCTTCGCTTCTTGATGACGTTGTAAAAGATTTTCTTGATCTCTAAGTGTGCGCGATCCCTCCGTCTGAAAACAAAGCACAGAAACACAACACCGTGTGACATCCGAGCTCTTCCTCTCCGTGTTCACTGGTGCGATGATGCTGTGCTACCTGAAGCTGGGCAGCGGCAGCCATCCGGGAAGCAGCCAGGCGGCGTGAGTGAAGCCTCCGTCCAGATCGGCGTAGAGCTGCGCGACTCTCTCGTCCAACATACTGCGGATCTCACAGCCATGGAGACAGCAGCTCGCCGTCAGGATGACCAGCTCGGACAGCGCCTCGAACAGATCTGACGAGAGACAACACCGTCTAATACTTTTATTCCTGTTGAAAGTGAAATCAAGATTTACTAGTTCAGACAAAGATTTAAAAAATGTGCTGTAAATGCACACACCCTCAGATCATCCCAGATCAGGATGAGTTTGTTTCTTCGTCAGGTAGTTTGGACGAATACCATGATGTAGGGGGGGGCATGCCGCATCACTTGAATTCACTGCAACAATGGGTATATGGGTTGCGTCAGAAGGATGTCCAACAGCGCGATTTAAAAACATCACAATAATCCACAGCACTGCATCAGTTAACATCTGGAGAAGACAAAAGCAGCTGAAACAAATCCAGCATTAAGTCGCTTTTAACTAAAATACATAGAGTCTATAATCCATAATAACGCTTCCTCCAGTGCAAAAGTGTTCTGGTGTGAATCAGGAGAGAAATCTGAACAGATCAAGCAGAGTTTAAACATCTCTAAACACATATGTGGCTGGATTTGGATGAGAGAGACAAACATGCAGGTCGCACTTTCACTGGAGGAAGAGTTATTATGGATTATGGACTCTATGTGTTGTAGTTAAAAACGTCTTAATGCTGGATTTTTTTCATCTTTTGTCTTCTCCAGATGTTAACTGATGCAGTGCTGGTGGCTTACCTTGTGATTGTTTATAACAAGCTGTTGGACTGCGACACAAAGTGCTCGAATCGACGGCACCCTTCAATTGCAGTGAACACAGGATGCATTTTGCTACATTTCTCCAGATTGGACGAAGTAAAGCAGAAATCTCCAGATCTGACGAAGAAACAAACTCATCAGTGCGTGTTCTTCTAAAGAGAAAACTGATGGATGCAGAATAAATCCGTCTGCTTACTCTTCTCTCCGCTGTCCCCCCATCGTTTGAAATAGTCTTTAGTTTCCTCTTCGATTATTTCGACGTGTCGTTTGAACTGTGCGATGTTCAGCCCCGTCTTCAGCATTTTCTTCTGCTCCAGAAATAACTGAACGGACACAAATCAAACCAGAAATGTAGCTTTTGGGGTCAAAAACAAAGACATATCAACTACACAACCACTGCATTATCTAGCAGGACTTTCCATGCTCTGCAATCCCCTGTTATTTATTTCCAGACTATTTTGTAGACTCCAGCAGAAGTGCGTGATCTTACAGGATTGGGCACGTCGTACGCGACTCCCTTTCCGAACACGGGTGTGGTGAGGCGCGCGTAAACGTCCTCCGCGTTCAGATCTTCGTTCTTGCTGTTGAACATGAGTGCGGCCGCGTCGCTTCCCAGCAGATACGTGAAGGTTTTCCCCACCATCGTGAAGCTGACCACAGGCCCGTACTACGAGACAACGACATCAACACTGACATGAGCTGGGATCGGCGGCCTGTTACTCCAAACCTGCGTCTGAACGGCTCTCACCTTCTCGTAGGCCTGCTCCAGAAACTCAATGGGACTCCTGCCGAAAGCCACGGCGTGACCGAGGAACGGAATACTGGACGGGATATGAGGAGGATATTTCTGAGGAAACCAGAGGAAATTAATGGTGATAAGTGACGATCACAGAACAACAGATACAACGAGGGATGGAAAAAAAGATTATGGATCCGATGAAGATTACGTGGCTGAGCATAAGTTCTCCCCAGTAATCATTCATGAGAAACGTTTGTTCAAAGTTATCTGGTCTCAAAACGTTAGAATAAAAACATTATCATTCATGGAAAGTTTTTATTTTTTCTTGAAATGCTTTTTTGTTGTTGTGCTTTTTTTACTACGTTCAGAGAACATTCAAAAGTAGCATTCCCCACAATGTTTACAAAGTGATCAAACGGAATGTTCCATTAACATTCACATGTAACATTTAAATATTTTTAAAAAACTGGATGTTTTGTACCTTCAGAGAGCGTTCAGAAATTATGTTTTCTAAAGTCACTGGAAACATTAGCAAAATGTTATTAGAATATATTTGTTAACTTGGATAGAACTATGGCTAGAACATTAGTCAGATAGACTGACAGACAGACAGATAGATACAGATAGACAGATGGATACAGACGGATAGATACAGATAGACAGACGGATAGATACAGATAGACAGATGGATACAGATAGACAGACAGACAGACGGATGGATAGACAGACAGAATGGGATGGATAGATAGATAGATGGATAGACAGACAGACGGATAGATACAGATAGACAGACATACAGACGGATAGATACAGATAGACAGATACAGATAGACAGACAGACAGACGGATGGATAGACAGACAGACAGACGGATAGATACAGAGAGACGGACAGAGACATACAGATATATGGACAGACGGATGGATAGACAGACAGACGGATAGATACAGACAGACAGATGGATACAGATAGACAGACAGACAGACAGATATATATATAGATATACAGATATATAGATAGACAGACAGACGGATAGATACAGACAGACAGATGGATACAGACAGACAGACAGACAGATGGATAGACAGACAGACAGACAGACGGACTGATGGATAGACAGACAGATAGATAGATAGATAAGATAGACAGACAGACGGATAGATACAGACAGACAGCCGGATGGACAGACAGACAGACGGATAGAGACAGAAGGAAGCCGGATAGATAACAGCACAGGACGGACAGACAGACAGATATAGATAGATAGACAGACAGCTAGATAGATAGATCGGATAGAAGATACAGACAGACAGACAGACGGATAGATACAGACAGACAGACGGATGGATAGACAGACAGACGGATAGATACAGACAGACAGACGGATAGATACAGACAGACAGACGGATAGATACAGATAGACAGACAGGATAGGATAAAGATAGACAAGACAGACGGTAGATACAGATAGACAGAAGGATAGATACAGATAGACAGAACAGACGGATAGATACATGATAGACAGACAGACAGGAACGGATAGATACAGACAGACAGATGGATACAGACAGACAGACAGACAGACAAACAAAAAGACAGACAGACAGACGGCTAGATACAGGACAGACAGATGGAATACAGATAGACAGACAGGAAAGATGGATAGACAGACAGCAGACAGACGGGACTGAGGATAGAAGGACAGATAGATAGAAGATAGATACAGACAGGACAGCCGGATAGATACAGGACAGGACAGACGGATGGATAGACAGGACCGGACGAATAGATACAGACAGAACAGACGGATAGATACAGACAGACAGGGACAGACAGACGGAATGATGGATAGACAGACAGATAGATAGATAGATAGATAGATAGATACAGACAGACAGACGGATAGATACAGACAGACAGACGGATGGATAGACAGACAGACGGATAGATACAGACAGACAGACGGATAGATACAGATAGACAGATGGATACAGATAGACAGACGGATGGATAGACAGACAGACGGATAGATACAGATAGACAGACGGATAGATACAGATAGACAGATGGATACAGATAGACAGACGGATGGATAGACAGACAGACGGATAGATACAGACAGACAGATGGATACAGATAGACAGACAGACAGACAGACAGACAGACAGACAGACGGATAGATACAGACAGACAGATGGATACAGACAGACAGACAGACAGACAAACAAAAAGACAGACAGACAGACAGACAGACAGACAGACAGACGGATGGATAGACAGACAGATAGATGGACGGATAGATACAGATAGACAGACGGATAGATACAGATAGACAGACAGACGGATAGATACAGATAGACGAAAGACGAGGATAGGATACAGACAGAAGATGGATTTAAAGGATAGACAGACAGACAGACAGACAGACAGATAGATAGAGACAAACAGACGGATAGAGAGACATATAGACAGATAGATAGATTGAAAGACAGACAGAACAAAGTATAGAAAGATGGATAGATGACATTGACTATTTACTTTAGTTCCACATCACACACTAGCCAGCACTCTTAATACAGTCCCACTGATCTCAACACTACACGTGATAATTACTCATGCCAGCAGATTCAATGATTCTCATGCACTCATGCACGCAGTTCCTGAACTCAAGGTAATACCGTGCACTCACTCTATCTCCAGCGTGCTGCTGCTGCTGCTGCTGCTGTGTGAACAGGAGTTTGCTCAGGTACCCCAGAGGGTGGGAGCACAGACGCGGCGAGCAGCACTGAGGTCAGACTCATCTCCAGCAGCTGACCGCTCACCTGCAGGACCGTCATTTCACTTATTATCTACCCCACAGCACAGGCCAGGAAATCAGGTGGCTTTAATAAAGCATGCAAAAAAAATGTGAAGAGCTTATTAAGATGTTGACGACGTCCCAGACCGCTGACGTCCAACTGGCATCTCTCTGATATCACTGTAGACTTTAACACCTGCCCAGGTCCCGCCCCCGCCTGATGTGAGCAGGCCGCTCATTGGTCGTCTGGGTGTGTCCATCAAGTAAGTCCATGCTCCGCGTACGCCGTCTCGCACTCTGATTGGTCGGACGCTGCCTGAACTGATGTCTTTCTATATGACGTCACCTGCGTCGATTATGGTCCAACTCCTCAAGTACACGTGCGTTACATATCGATTACATATCGTTTATTGCTGCAGTTAAATGCAAATACCGCGAAACTGAGGTCAAGTAGGAACATTCCTACTGAGCTGCTCTTTAACGCTCCTCTAATTATCTATGGAGACAACTTTTCTGAAGGGCGCTCTCGTGCTTTAAGCTACAACCTCTAAACTCAGCTCAGATCTTAAGATTGTTCTGATTTAGTGTGCTTGCTCTTTTCTAACTGATCGGACTTACAGTTTTCATAAAAATTGAGATTAAAAATCATAAAAATCTCATAGACTTGCATTGACGGAATGTTCAAATGAGCCAAGACCATTCATTTATTATAACAATGTACTAGTTCATTCTAGCAACATGCTAATTATGTTAGAAACATGCTAACAACATGCTAGAGACATGCTAATCATGCTAGAAACAAGCTAGCAATATGCTAAACAAAAATGCTAATCCGCTAAGAAAAAGCTAGCACGATGCTAACAAAATGCTAATCATGCTAGAAACAAGCTAGCAAAATGCTAACATCAAGCCAATCATGCTAGAAACAAGTTAGCAATATGTTAACAACAAGCCAATCATGCTAGAAACAAGCTAGCAAAATGCTAACAACATGCCAATCATGCTAGAAACAAGCCAGCAATATGTTAACAACAAGCCAATCATGCTAGAAACAAGTTAGCAATATGCTAACAACAAGCCAATCATGCTAGAAACAAGTTAGCAATATGCTAACAACATGCTAATCATGCTAGAAACAAGCTAGCAATATGTTAACAACAAGCCAATCATGCTAGAAACATGCTAGCAAAATGCTAACAGCATGCTAATCATGCTAGAAACAAGCCAGCAAATTAGCTAACAACAAGCCAATCATGCTAGAAACAAGCTAGCAATATGCTAACAACAAGCCAATCATGCTAGAAACACAAGCTAGCAATATGCTAACAACAAGCCAATCATGCTAGAAACACAAGCTAGCAATATGCTAACAACAAGCCAATCATACTAGAAACACAAGCTAGCAATATGCTAACAACAAGCCAATCATACTAGAAACACAAGCTAGCAATATGCTAACAACAAGCCAATCATACTAGAAACACAAGCTAGCAATATGCTAACAACAAGCCAATCATACTAGAAACACAAGCTAGCAATATGCTAACAACAAGCCAATCATGCTAGAAACAAGCTAGCAATATGTTAACAACAAGCCAATCATGCTAGAAACAAGCTAGCAATATGCTAACAACAAGCCAATCATACTAGAAACACAAGCTAGCAATATGCTAACAACAAGCCAATCATGCTAGAAACAAGCTAGCAATATGCTAACAACAAGCCAATCATACTAGAAACACAAGCTAGCAATATGCTAACAACAAGCCAATCATGCTAGAAACAAGCCAGCAATATGTTAACAACAAGCCAATCATGCTAGAAACACAAGCTAGCAATATGCTAACGACAAGCCAATCATGCTAGAAACAAGCTAGCAATATGTTAACAACAAGCCAATCATGCTAGAAACAAGCTAGCAATATGTTAACAACAAGCCAATCATGCTAGAAACACAAGCTAGCAATATGCTAACGACAAGCCAATCATGCTAGAAACAAGCTAGTAATATGTTAACAACATGCTAATCATGCTAGAAACAAGCTAGTAATATGCTAACAACAAGCCAATCATGCTAGAAACAAGCTAGCAATATGCTAACAACAAGCCAATCATGCTAGAAACAAGCCAGCAATATGTTAACAACAAGCCAATCATGCTAGAAACAAGCCAGCAATATGTTAACAACAAGCCAATCATGCTAGAAACAAGCCAGCAATATGTTAACAACAAGCCAATCATGCTAGAAACAAGCTAGCAATATGCTAACAACAAGCCAATCATGCTAGAAACAAGCTAGCAATATGTTAACAACAAGCCAATCATGCTAGAAACACAAGCTAGCAATATGTTAACAACAAGCCAATCATGCTAGAAACACAAGCTAGCAATATGCTAACGACAAGCCAATCATGCTAGAAACAAGCTAGCAATATGTTAACAAAATGCTAATCATGCTAGAAGAAACACGCTCGGAATATGCTAACAACAAAGCCATCATGCTAGAAAAAGCTAGCAAGATGCAAACAACATGCTAATCATGCTAGAAACAAGATTAGTATATGCTAACAAAATGCAGAATCATGCTAGAAACAAAAGCATATGCTAACAACATGCTAATCATGATATTAACATGCTATGTTAACAACATGCTAGCAACATGTTAATCAAGTTAGCAAAAATGCTAACATTCTAATCATGTAGAAACATGTTAGCAGCATGCTAGTCATGTTAAAACCATTCTAGTGACATGTTGGAAACATGCTAATCATGTAAAACATGCTAGCATCATGATAATCATGTTAAAACATGCTAATTACATGCTAATCATGCTAACAATATGATAATCGTGTTAGAAACATGCTAGCAACATGCTAACAACATGCTAAAACATGTTAACAACATGCTAATCATGACCAGTCGTGCCGCTGCATTCTGAATCATTTGTAGAAGTTTTATTTGCATGATGGAAGTCAGGCCAGAAGAGCATTGCAGTAGTCCAGACTAGAAATGACAAGGGCCTGAACAAGAATTTGTGCAGCATGCTCCGTTAGAAAGGGCCTGATCTTTCTGCTGTTGTGCAATGCAAACCTGCAAGATAGAGCAGTTTTTGCAATGTGGTCTTTGAAAATCAGATGGTCATCAAATATTACACCAAGATTTCAGACCGAAGTTGATGGGATAATTGTAGAACCTAGCTGGATGGTGAAATCATACAGTAGAGTTGGAGTGGCAGGGAAGACAAAAAGCTCAGTCTTTGCCAGATTGAGCTGCAGGTGATGTTCCTTCATACATGCCGAGATGTTGGCCAGGCAGCCTGAGATCCATGCAGCTACAGTTGGATCATCTGGTTGAAATGAAAGCTAGAGCTGTGTGTCATCAGCATAGCAAGGGTAGGAGAAGCCATGTGCCTGTATGATGGGACCCAGTGATGTAGTGTATATGGAGAAGAGGAGGGGTCCAAGAAATGATCCCTGAGGAACCCCAGTGACCAATTGATGAGCTTTGGAGACCGCCCCTCCCCAGACCACCCTGAACAACCTACCAGTGAGATAGGATTCAAACCAGCTAAGTGGAATCCCTGTGATGCCCATTGATGAGAGGGCGGACAGGAGGATCTGAGGATTGACAGTTTCAAAAGCAGCAGATAGATTCAGCAGAATAAGAACTGATGATTTGGAACCGGCTTTTGCTATTTGCAAGGCTTCCGTAACTGACAGTAACACAGTCTCAGTTGAATGGCCACTCCTGAAAACTGACTGGTTAGGATCCAGTTTGTTGATCTGTGAAAGAAACAATGATATCTGGTTGAAAACCTATATATATATATATCTTAGCTTTTTAACTTGACCTCTTTAATAAAGGTATAGTTTCAGTTTAATTTAATTTGATACTTGTGTGTACAATTTGTCGCTTTTTATTACAGTAAAATAAACCAACCGCTCCTCAGTTATTTGCATCGTCTTGCATTTTGTTGCAGAATTGCATTTTTCTCAGAAAAGTTTTAGCAACAGCAAAAACTCCAAATTGTGTTTTTTATTATTTTTATAATTTTTTAAATATATATATATATACCACACACACCATAAAGTTCCAGCTAACATGCTGCATAAGTAAATTAAACCCTTTCTCCAAAGACAGAAAACTGTGTCTAGATCAGATCTTTATTTTATGCAATAAATGTTTTAATATAGCTCAAATCCCCAGAGGGCGCCGCGTCAAGACTTTTATTTTGAAAAAGTTTGTTTACGTCCGAATGTGCGTCGTGCGTCGTGCGTCACGCCGTCGCTCGAGAAGCAGCGTCAAACTCTCCGTTCCACAAACAGCACATTATTTGTGTTTGTAGAGTTAAAAAATGACGGTGTGCAACTTCTTTCTTCAAGGTCGCTGTAGATACGGAGAAAAGTGCTGGAATGAACACCCGAGAGGCGAAAGAGGAGGAGATTACAGAGGAACCCAGCAGCCGAGCAGAGGAGGTCAAACTAACACGTTATATATTTAACAACCTTATGTTTTTGTGAGCTAAACAGAGTCCAGATACAGCCTGATTCAACCGAGTGTGTCTTACAAAACAAGTACCGTGGTGTAACCGGAGTAATCCATTACTGATTGCAAATAACATGACAGAAACCGCGGTTAGTAACGTATCCGTTACATCACAAATTTTAGGTAATGTAATCAGATTACTTTTGACCTAACTCGTTTATCACGTTGATTTATAATGGATACTAGTGATTTCTATTTTAACTAAATTAAATAAATGCGGTACTTGGAACTTCATCACAAAGAGTTCTGGAAAAAAAAAAATCACAGGTTAAAGAAAATAATAATATATATATATATTAAGCAGCAAAACTGTCACGTGACACTGAATGGAGTAATGATGCTGAAAATTAAGCTTTGCATCACAGAAATAAATTATATTTTAAAGTATATTAAAGGGATAGTCACCCAAAAAGCAAATGTGATGTTATTGCTCACCCCGGGGCATCTGAGATGGCTAGGTGACTTTTTTTCTTCAGTAGAACACATATGATGATTTTTTACTTTTAACCGTCGCAGTCTATCAGTCGTATATGCATGGCAATGGTAACAAAATCTAAGAGAGTGTAAAAAGAACATGCACAGACAAATCCAAATTAAAACCTGCGGCTCGTGAAGACACATTGATGTCCTAACACACGAAACCATCGGTTTGTGCCAGAAACACAACAGTATTTATATCATATTTTACCTCAAATACACCACTATGTCCAACTGCTTTAAGCACGCGCACAACTTCCGGTGCGTGAGGTGTGTACACGCTCTGGCGTAGTTTACGCAAGCGACGGAAGTGATCTCTCGCGCGTATAAGTCACTCATTGTTTACACAGTGCACAGTCATTTTAGGTACGATGGCTAATCAAAATGGTTCTTACTTGCGCTTATCCGGATTGTTCAAACCGGCTTAAAACTAAAAGATTACGTTCTCTCGCGTGAACTCATTCGGGAGTGGTGACTTTCCACGTATTCCCAACTTCTGAGCCTGCTCGCCTGAAGTTATGGTTGATTGCTCTTCGGCTGGATATCAACACACCCATTAACGTAAACTACGCCAGAGCACGTACACACCTCACGCACCGGATGCCGTGCGCACGCTCAAAGACATAGTGGTGTATTAGAGGTAAAAAATTATATAAATACTGTTTTCTGGCACAAACCGATCGTTTCGTGTATTAGGACATCAATGTGTCGTCACGAGCAGCAGGGTTTAATTTGGATTTGTCTGTGCCTGTTCTTTTTACTCTCATAGATTTTGTTACCATTGCCATGCATTATAAGACTGACAGACTGCAACGGCTGGAGTTAAAAATCATCAAATGTGTTCTACTGAAGAAGCAAAGCCACCTCCATCTTGGATGACCTGCAGGTAAGCAGATAAACATCAAATATTCATTTTTAGGTGAACTTTCCCTTTAAAATAGAAACCAGTAAAGGCAGCCTTGATGAGCAGAGAGACTTCTTTAAAACACATTACACAATCTACTGATCCCAAACTTTTAAAACGGCAGTGTATATTTTCAGTTTATTTGCTCGGTTGTCAGTGCACATGTTTCAAAGACAATAGAAATAATTATAAAATTACATATGATGTACGATGCACTTTTGAGTTCAACTAGTTGCATTGACTATCAATTTAAACGAATACATTTACATTTGCAAAGAAATGCAATAAGTGTCTGAAAATATTACATTCGGTTATTCTTTTAATGTGTATGAATCTGTAATATAAATACTCTTTTAATAAGAATACTGTATTAACTGCTTAAGACCGCAACAGCATTTAAGTTGGCAAAAAATTTGTATTTTTTTTAAGTCAATTACATTGTTTTAAATGTAAAAAGATATTTCATTCATAAGTTAAGCTATGTGCTCGGTAGAGGACATCGGGACTCAATTCTTTAAAAATAAAATAAAAAGACATGAATGAACATGCATAGGCAAAAACAACAGATTTTTAAAATCACCAATACATCTTTATTTTAAGGATTTTTTTTTTTTTTGACAACCTTTGTATAAGATAATTCTCAACTGTTAAACAGAAGATAGATATACCATTTTTCTCAGCCAAATGTGTGTAAAAAAACAGCAGTCAACAGGTTTTCCCATTAAGCACAATGTTATCTATACAATGTAATATCTAATTTGCATATTAAAGTGCTGTTGGGAGAGCATGTTGAAAAAAGAAGTGTAATAATGTGAGTAATATTTGACAAGATTTTCATAGTAATATATAATATTTCATAGAATATTGAAATATATTTTCTTTCCCCATTCATTTGTTGTGTCGTCCCAAAATGAGTAATAAACATGCTTTTAGTCCCGGTGTCCTCATATGACATTAACGTCCGGTTTCATAACAGAAAGTCATATTTTGATTTGAAACACCATAACATTTTCCTGAGATCTTGAATTATGACACACAGTTTAAAAATTAGATTTAAATGATAATTCTAAAATATTATCATATTTCCATAAGAGTGTCACTAAATCAATATCAGACCTTTTTGTAGACCAAGGAGAGGGAGTGGTCCTGGTGAAACATCTTTTTTTATGACACGCTTCATCTCTAAATGAGCTCCAGCTGCAGTGACTGACTCGTGTTGTTGGTGTTTCTCAGGTTATGGGAACCGTGTGTGGATAAACCCATCTCAGCGCACCGGCGGCGATTACGTCCAGCCGTCCTCGTTCTCTCGTGACGGAGATAATGACTGGAAGCCGAGGAGGAGGGGGCAGGAGAGGAGCAGCGTCACGAGACGTCAAGAGCTCTGACTTCAGCTTCAGCGGCCAGAACAGATTCTCAGCGCTCGCCTCGCACAGTCACTCTGATAAAGATGTACAGAGCTCCACGGATGATGTGTAAGTGCAGTTTACATCCATGCACTCGCTGCTTAACCAGAAGAGTTAATTTGCAAAAACTTCATTTTTATTTTATTTTTTTATTGTGCATTCCAGGTAATATCAATCGAACTGCAGTTGGTTTGTTTTGATTAAGCAATTGTAACTTAAAGAGGTCATCCGATAACCATTTTCCACAAGTTGATATTATTCTTCAGGGTCTTAATGAAAAGTCTATAACATACTTTAGTTAAAATGTCTCAATGGTAGTGTAAAAAACACCTTTTTTACCCTGTCAAAATCAGCTGTTTTCAGCAAGCTGTTCTAGTCCATGTTGCTTTAAATGCTAATGAGCTCTGCTGACCCCGCCCCTCTCTTCCGTGGGGTGACAGGCAAACTGTAAACTTCAGCCACGAAACTTGCTAACTAGCACGTTATTAGGAAAGGCGATTTGCAAAGATTCATAAAAAAAGCCTTATACTCACTTCTACTGTAGATGAGGCTGGATCACGAATGACACGAACATAGACGCATTTAGGCAGATCGGGGATCGGCGCATTCCCTTAAAAAATGAAAGTAACGTTAATTCTCTGCGTCTTCAGCGGCTCAGATGTCGAGAGTAAATAACGACTGCTATATTCGTTATTACATCCAACAACAAAACACTTCAATCGCTTAATCAGAGACGTTCTTGTCTTCCCCTGCACAATCGACACAATGGCGGACTGATGACAGCTCACTCAGGGCGGGTCTAAGGTAAGACGGCCTTGTCAATCAACTATCGTGGGAGGGGCCTGTGCAGAACTACGTCATTCTGACAGGAATCTCAGAACAGCCTGGTTTGAGAAAGGGGTTTTTAAAATAGGGATTTAAAAAAAAAAAACTGTGTGGATTTTTATCATTATAGGATGGATGGGTACACACACTTCCAACACACATTTATGTTCAAACAACAACAAAAGTGAATTTTGCATCCGATGACCCCTTTAAACAAATACAGGTAATTACAAAATTAAAGTTCATTGAAAGTATGTGTTTTTTTTTACATATTAAAAGTTTGTTTTATAGCAAAAGCAGATAACTCCACGTTTCATGTTTTAGAGTTTATAAAAACACTCGTTTAATCTTCGTAATCTCCTCGGATGACAATGTAGACGCCTGACAAACGTTGTTGTTGTTGTGATCATAAACGATGTGATTACACGCAATACACAGAGCTTTATCCTCATCAGTGTAACGCGCTGCTTTTGCAAGCTTCCGTGAAAACCTTTCAGCTTTTATTTTAATTTTTCGCCTGAAGAAGATATCACAGATTCATCAAGTTTGTCTAAATCATCCTCGATCACTTTTAGTCAGCTTTGACGAGACTCCTCTCAGCTAGCACGCCTTTTCAGAGTGAAAGTAGCCTTGTCACCTGACCTGAATACAGCGCGCTGATTCGCTAAAATGGATTTATCGGCTTCTGTTCAAAAACAACAAGGCGCTTATCGGCTTCTGCAGTAAAACGTGAACTTGCGATGCCTTGGAAGTGAAAAAAACCAGCTTTTTTGACAAAACGACGTGTTTAGGGTTCAGAGCGTGCTATATGTGGAGAACAATGCACGATTTTTTTTTTTTGAAAGTGGTGTTTATCGGTTTTTGCAAATGAACTCTTCTGATGTTTTGTCTCACTGTTGCATGCTTGCTTTTATTTCAGGGATACTATCCAGAAAGACATGGAGATCTGGCAGACTTCGGGTCAGTGGCCGTTTTCCTGTTATTCTGTCCTCCCCGGCAAGCTTTCAGGTGAGTTTAGCACTCAGACTTTCAGTCTGTTGCCTCTAAAGCAAATAGCTGGTGGGTTTCGCACAGTGAAAATGTTCTCTCCTGAACTGCTGCGTCTAAGCTGTTGTGTTGAGTTATTCTGGGAGTAAATGGAGGAGTTTTGTCTTTGTGTTGTGAATGTTATCTGTGTGTTTTGCAGGGTTTGTCGAGGTGTCTCCTGAGGAGCTGAGGCTGGAGTATTACACCGGCCGAGCATCTGGTGATTTACAGGCTTACGTAAGACCACGACTTCACTTCTACAATGAAAGAGAAGATTAATACACAACATTGCAGCAGCATCTGTGCATTTGAGGGAGCTAAGCTTTTTACTAGAGCCCGACCGATATGGGTTTTGGCGGCACTGAATTTAAAAAAAAAACCGGATTTTTAAAATATTAGGGAGTAAAAAAAAAAGTCCGATATTGATATATATCGGCCGATATTCTTTGTATATATTATAGTACAGTACCAGTCAAAAGTTTGGACATTTTCCCATTCGTGTGTCCAAACATTTGACTGGTACTATATATAGAATACATATATACATAAACAGAATATATATACATAAACACATTTTTTGCAATGATCACTCAGATGTGGTGATCAAACACTTATAATGACGTGACAAAGATATGTAATGATGGAGGCAGGGCATTTAACAATTTAACAAACTTTATTCAAAATGAGTCTGACATCAGTGCACTGAACAGTAAAGTTGAAGTTTATTCAAATTTAATTAAATTCAGTTCCATTCAACTTTATTCCATTTAAGTTTATTTCACTTTGGAACATTCATTCACTGATTTGCGCTACTGTCTTCACACACAGACGGAACTTACTAGAGAAGTGTGAAGTGACATAATATACCTCTGTAAATAAACACTTTTTAATGCCCTTTGAATGTAACGTGTACGTTCCCTTGGAACTGGATTCATGGCGGAATATCATGTGAAGTCCACTTCGCGGGGCACTTACGGTCGAATAAGACAACGCTTGAATGCTGCCTGAACAAGTCCTTACTGAAGGGAAAGTGTTGACGTGTGTCACTATCTCACGAACGTGCCGGCGGATCTCCACCAAATTCGGGGGATACCTTCAGCTCGAGGAACCCTCTCGAAAGCCACCCTACGCCGTCGGTAGCCCCGGGGATCGCTAGTGCGGTCGGCGCCGGACCGCCAAATTTAACCACCGTAACTACAGAACCCCGGGGGTTTCCACGCGGGGGTGGTCTCATTTGAAAGAGGGCCTCGAGACGTACACTCGATTCTCGTTCGAGAGGGTTCCTCGAGCTGAAGGGATCTTGGTGGAGATCCGCCGCGCCGTTACGGAGATATGGCCGTTCAAAGTTTCAATGGTTTTCCATAGACTTAAGCTTTAAAGCGTTTCATCCAGATCGCCAGTAGCAAGCAATGGAGTGTGCTCTGCTGGACAAATTAAGTAATTACACCATTTCAAGTATTTTATCTGTATTATATGTTCTGTAAAAAAAAATTCCATATTGGCGGCATTTTCGCCGATAACGATATATCGGCGGCAGGCTCATATCGGCCGATAATATCGGCAAAACGATATATCGGTCAGGCTCTAGTTTTTACATCAAGTTTTTTTTGAAAGAAGCCTCTTATGCTCACCAAGGTTTTATTTGATCAAAAATACAGTAAAAATTGTGAAAAATCGCTGTTTTCTATGTGAATATATTGTAAAAAGTAATTTATTCCTGTGATGAAAAGCTGTATTTTCAGCATCATTACTCCAGTTCTTCAGGGTCACATGATCTTCAGAAATCACTATAATATGCTGATCTGCTGCTCAAGAAACATTTATGATTATCATCAATGCTGAAAACAGTCGTGCTGCACGATATTTTTGTGGAAACTGTGATGCATTTTAATTTTCAAGATTCACAGATTAATAAAAGGTTCTAAAGAACAGCATTTATTTGAAATAGAAATCTTTTGTAACATTATAAATGTCTTTACTGTCACTTTTGATTAATTTAATGCGTCCTTGATGAATAATTAGTGACCCTGCAGCACAAAAGCAGTGTTAAGTCGCTGGGGGATATTTGTAGCAAAAAACATTGTATGCGTCAAAATTATAGATTTTTCTTTTATAAAATCATTAGGATATTAAGTAAAGAAAAATGTTCCGTGAAGATATTTTGTAAATCTCCTACCGTAAATATATAAAAACTTAATGTTTGATTAGTAATATGCATTGCTAAGAACTTCATTTGAACAACTTTAAAGATGATTTTCTCAATATTTAGATTTTTTTGCACCCTCAGATTCCAGATTTTCGAATATTGTCCGATCCTAACAAACCATACATCAATGGAAAGCTTATTATTAATTATTAAAATTCATTTCCAAAAAAAGTGACCATTATGATGGTTGTGTGCTGGTTTTGTGCTCCAGGGTCACATTTCTGTTGCCGGTTAACTTGGCACTCGCTGAGAGTTCTGGTTTGATGTTTGTAAAAGCTCTCAATCTGTGTTGTTTCAGATGAACTCTGTTCAGCAGCTGGCAGACCAATGGAGGAGCAGAGTTCAGGAGCTGCGGACCATGAGCAGCTCCACTCGGATCAGTGTGGTAAGATCTTCACAAGCTTCATCTGACACTGAACCGCATGCACAAACATAGCTGAAGTCATGTGATTGATGTCCTCAGATCTCCGAGCTCAATGACCCCAGTTCACAAACATCAACACATGAGTTCGGCTCCTCTGCATCAGCGTTTGGAACCACATCTTCATCTTCATCATCTGGGTTTGGAGCAGGAGGTTTGTTCTGGATTCAGTCAGAAATCTTGGGAAATGGAACAAATTATATTTCTGATTATTTGAAATATATCCAGTCGACTAGAGTGACTCATTGACAGACAGAACCACAAAAATGTCAATATTGTAGCACTTGTCTCTAAAACACACGTTTTTGCTCTGCCTAATTTATACCATGAGGCAACGATTTTGACCAGGACAAACTTTGAAGGACTTATTTAATAAGATGGATCTAGAAAAACTAATGATAACAACATTTGTATCACAAGTACATATAAAGAGCCTCTTACAGACAAAATTGTGGAAACACTTAACAGTAAGGTTCCATTTGAACGAACATTGAAAAACACTTCTGAAGCATTTATTAATGTTAGTTCATTTCAGCATTTACTACTAAACGATTAAAATCAAAAGCTGAGATAACATGATTGAATGTGTTTTAATTCATGTTAACAAAGATTAATAAATGAATAAATATAGGAATGTTTAAAATATTGTTTCATATATATATCATATAATTAGGGTTGCAAAAATGTGGAAATTCTTTGGAATATTCAGGATTTTGAAAGTTTCTCCGGAGTTTTTCAACAACACCCCCTTTGCAACCCTTATATAGGGTCTAACATTAACACTCAGTAAACGCCAACTTGTAATTATGCAACATTAAAATTTTTTCCTAAGTTTTTCGATTACTGTAAGATGAATGTCACACTACCAACATTTAGGGTTTGTAATATTATTTTTTTTATGTTTTTTTAAAATCCTCTTCTGCTCACCAGGCTTCAATTTCTAGTTGTGGCTCCCAGGTCCAATTCCTGGTTCTATAAAATGTAAAATATCTTACAATTAAATATAACATGTTGTGAATATCCTTGACCCTGGAACCTTCAAACCCAGTCTATTAGGGTCAATTTTTCCGAAATTTTAGATTTGATGCATCATCTGAAAGCTGATATAATAATATTTCCATGATTTTGATTGTTTGTAGTTATTTTTCTTCCGTCTTTCCCCCAATATTTGTAAAACTCCCTGGAAATCTGAAGGGTGCAAAAACAAAATCTTAAATATTGAGATATCGATCTTTAACGTTGTTCAACAATTAGTTCTAAGCAATATACATATTACTAACAACTTAATTTGTCTTGTGATATTTGATAGCAGTTACAGGTAGGCCATTTACGAACTCACACAATCTTCACCGAACAGAAAATGCTCTTTACTTAACGATCCTAATGATGATTTGGCATAAATAACAAATATCTAATTGTGACGCCGTGCCATACAATGTAGTGTTGCTCTTTATTGCTACAAATATCCCCCAGCGACTTAACACTGCTTTTGTGCTGCACGGTCACAAATAAAAAATAAAACAAATATACATTAAACATAAATACTCTAACAAATGTATTTCTCGTTAACTAATGGGAGCTTATTGTAAAGTGTTGCCAAAATGTTTGTATTTATTGTATGTAGTTTGTATGGTCATGTTTTAGCCTGATTTAAATGCAACCAACCAGCTCTTGAAAAATGGGATCTCAACATTTCTGTGATCTTACGAAATGAAATGTTGTGTTGTTTTCACAGGGTTTGGTCCAGGCTCTCAGAGCAGTAGCGGTTTCAGCTTCGCCCCGTCCAAAACTGGCTTTGAAACGACAAATACCCAGCATGCCTCTGGTTTTGGCAGTGGCACGTTCGCTCAGCCCCCGTCAGGTTTCAGCGCTCCTGCTGCGTCTGCGGCCTCCTTTTCTTTTGCAGGACCAGCCGCAGACGACAAATCCAGCGCTGCAGCAGCGTCCAGCTCTGTGTCTGCGTTCAGCTTCAAGCCGTCTCCAGGAGGGTCCCCGGGACCGGCTGACGGCGGTGGCTTCGGTCAGAGCAGCACTAGAGCTGCAGACACTGGTCTGTTCTCGGCCCACAGTGACCTGACGGCTGCATACTGTGGAAGATGGGGGTAGTGGGTTTCACAGAGGGCTAAAAGGGCGGCGTGGGGGGGACGCATTCACCTGGGACAATATCGCTGGCTCACAGGGGACCTGATCTGATAACCTTCTCCTTCGTGACGGCTCCTCAGGGGTAGTGCTAATGTCGAACCTGTGGGGGGTGTGGTCGAGTTATGCAATATTATTAACCGTGGGTTTTATAGACCACAGCAGAGAGATGGTTGCTGTGGTTGGTCGTAAAGTGAGACTTATACGTCTATGAACATAAAAATAGAAATCGGGAACTGAGTCCTTATACACAGTTTATTGCAAAAGAAGTAATATTAACAAATTAATATTTTATCTGTCTATGATAAATATTGGGATGCGTTTTATTTTTTATTTATATTTGAATTAATTTTTCATTTTTTGTCCCCCAAGTACTTATGTTTTGTGCCTAGTCCATTTTTTATTAGTTTTTTTTCTGTATAGTTAATCTCTGTTTTAATTTTAGTAACAGCAGGTTAAGCTAAATAAAATTACAAATGTTGTCTATGGTAAACGCTATAATGGAGCGAAAAGGCTGTACTCGTTTTCATTGTTTATTTCAGTTCAACAAAATATAAGTCCTCCCTGCTCACAACAATCATTGTTTGAGGGGCGCTGGGGGATATTGGGATCAATAGCCAACACATACATTGTATTGTGGTCACGATATACATTTCGTTCTTTAATGGCCAAATCCTTAGATAGGTTTACGGGGGATATAAAGAATCAGTGTTCCATGAAAGATATTCTTAAATCCCTACCGTAGAATCTCGCCAAAACTACATGTTTGAAGTTCACTATAATATGCTTGTGCTAAAACTTCATCATTACACTTTAAGTGACTAGATTTCGCATACTCTTCATTTTTTTTCACCCCGATTCCAGATTTTCAGTGTATACATATTGTCCGTATCATAACACACCCAGTACGATCAGTAGAGCTTATTTATTCACTTCCCGTATGCATAAAGCCATTTCGAAAATTGACATTAAGATGTTTTGTGGTCCAGGGTCACATTCATTTTATTTTGTTTTAATTAACTATAGTAAAGCGGTGGGTGTGCTAGAACACTCCTACCAAGCCGCCTCTACCACACCCTAGCACCCTACTAGTCAACCTCCGAACACAAATATTATGTATTTGCCAACTTTGGATGTAAAACCCTTTTTGATCTATTGGAATGGATTTATTTTTAAAGGTTTTTATTGGCTCATTACAGATCTACTATGGTACTGAATGAGCTACAAAATGTTAATAAACCATGTATTTACATGTTGATAACGTCACTACGACTTAGAAAGCTTACCGAATTCTTGAAGTGCTGCAGTTGCAAGAGAGGGGGGGTCGTGCGAAAAGACACGGGAGGATTTACTTGATAAAGTAAAAATTACACATTTTACGTACATTTTACTGCACTACGTCACTCTACTTGACTATTGAACTTACATTCCTAAAGAATTAAGTAAAATATACATAATGATCTTGAATTGTCACATAAAAAAGAAAGCTCCTTGTCGAAGTAATAAGTTAACAGAAATAAGCCACGTTACGCGTTACCAGTAAAGAAGTAATTTCACTTACTCAAAGCTACTTGGGCATGCTTTGATTTTAATTTACACATAGCCCCTAATTAGACCATTCCTTTATACTTACTGTATATTTTACTTAGAGCACATCCTACTTTTCTACTGATAACGCGATATTGACGCTTTAATTTCTACAATCTTGAATTGTACCTAATACATTATGTACTTGTGATTTTTTTTGTTATTGCTGACCTTAAGAAAATTACTATTTGTTTTCTGTAGTAATTTACTTCACCACGAATATTTTATATACCACATCCAAAAACCATATTATGTTTAAGTATATTAATATTTACTTATAATTAATTAGTTAAAAGGCACACATGATGGACGTGGTTCCCTCATATAGGCTCACTTCGATGCGGCAAATGGCGTTCATCGCTTTGGGACTTCTTCGGGTGTGACGAATGTCCTGAAGCCCTTAACTATCGACGTCTCACGCCAATTCATTGGCCCCATAGCGCTTAGCAACACCCGAAACCAAGGCCAGCGAAGCCCCCAGGCGCCGTAGGTTGAGCTTATCTCGTGCTTCGCGCTATTTTCAGCAAGATTTCATTCCTTCAGACAGTGAGTACATCATGTCGCCAGTAGGAAATCGTTCTTTTTGGCCGGTGATCTTAGCTAATTCCTTCGAAAGAGCATTTTTACCCTCCTCGTCACGGACACGATGATCTACAGTTGGGGAGCTATCCGACTGTGTGCCGTATCGCATGTGAGACACTCATGACAGGTGACGTGATGTTTGGGCCTACAACACGCTCAAGTGGCGCTTAGCGACCTTTCTGATTGTCGACACTGTGATAGCCTACAGCTAAAAGCATTGCACTCGAGGTTCGCGGCCTTCTCAAATAAAGTAGGCCTCACGTCTAACCCCCGCTATCCCGTTTCTGCTGTTGCGAGTCAACGGAATTCTCTCCTTTTCTCTCACTCTCTCCAAGCCCATGTACAAGTGCTCAAAGAGCGCTACGGGGATCCCGTGGTCTTTGTCAATGATAATTTGTGGCCTACCCTGGAAGCTCGTGATGCGATGTCTTTCGGTTGTATGACGAAGACGTGCTGTCCACAGCGGCCTCCAATTTGGATTGGGTGAAGTGTGCAGTTCTCTCCCTCCGAGTGGACAGGAGAAACGCACCTCCCCGTCTTACAGCGAACTATTAGATGTTGTAACGCGCGCTGTGGATAAGCTGGGGTTAGAGTGGGATAGCGAGCCGGTGCAAAATCAGATCCAGTTGAAACTGGACAATCGATTTTTGTCTAGCCGCACTCCGTCTCAGCACTGTAGGCCTCTCCCTTTCTTCCAAGACCTCCACCAAGATGTTTCAAGGTGAAGACCATAGAATAAAACAAACCTATTTTCGGCACAAAAAAAAATGGCATCACTAGTGCCCGCGGCCAAGCGTGATTTCGCCGGCGTTTTCTCTAAAATGGCGGATCACGGCTATGCCGATGCCGGCCGTAGAAAAGACTCTCGCAGCACATCTCGCGCCAAATTCCGTCGTCTAAATCTTGTGCACAAGTGACAAGTATCAAGAGTCAACAGTAAAGTCCATGGTGTGGTCTCCGTCCCCTCCAAGATTGGTTTGTAACCATCGCGATCTAAAGGCGATGCATGACTTTCACAGCCAATCTTCCAGAGTCAATGGAAGTTTCTGAGGTTTGCTTTCGGGGGCGAAGCATACCAATATTGTGTTCTTCCGTTCGGACTAGCTTTGGCTCCTCGAACGTTTACAAAATGTATGGACGCAGCTCTGGCCTAGTTGCGGCTCCAGGGCATCCGAATTTTGAACTACCTGGACGATTGGCTAATATTAGCTCAATCTCAGGATCAGGCACGGACACATCGAGATCTGGTACTCGATCATCTGAGGAGCGTAGGGTTACGGACAAACCTACAAAAGAGTGTCTGCTGCCGTGTCAGCAAACAACCTTTTTGGGGGTGGACTTGGACTCTTGCATGATGCGGGCACAACTGTCTCCCGCACGTGTGCAGTCAATATAGACCTGTCTAGGTCAGTTCAAGACAGAGCGGATCAAGGTTCAAGGCTTTGGAAGCGGATCAACCAGCGCCTGGGAACGGAGGTCATGCGCTACCTGCTGCAGGATGGCGCAATCTTCGCCACCGTCCCGTGTACGATCTTCTGCTGCCGCGCACCTTGTCCGGTTTCTTCCTGGACTGCGCCACGACTCAAACATCGTCTGGCGCGACGCGAAAAACTCCCGCCGCCGTCACGGAAGAAAGTTACAAGAGACGATAAGAAAATAATCCTGAAAAAGAGAGCGAGAGAGGAAGAAATGAACGACAAGCAGGAAGATCGTCCGGTAATAAAGAGGCTACAGCTGACGATGGACGAAACCAACGATGGACCGTTGAACGTGCAAAACCAAAGTCATGGAACGAGCTGGAAACCCGCGGATTAACGTCGTCCTCGACCGTCGCGCTGTTCCATCTGCGTTCTGAGTATGCTTTACGGTGGGTGGGGCTTGAAGGGCTTCCTGCTTAACAGGAAACTCAAAGGAGGTGTGGGCGGGGCTAGACGGCTGCAGGGGGCGGATCTTGTGCACGTCATATTCCTCCAATCGGAGTCCAACGTGTTTGACGGACAGTCCAACTTTAGGAAACTTCCCAAGCGTTTCTTTGCAATGGTTCCCTTGTTCGCTCGACTCTTACGGCAGCACAGGAAGTGCCCGTACACTCTCTTCCTGCGGAAGAAGTGCTCGGTGAATCTAGAGACTGAGGATATGGAGTCTTTGCTGAAGTCACACTCGTCACCTTACAGGGTGTATCTCTTCGTGAGGCAGTGTTTGGATTACGTTGTTCCCGAGGAACTCTGGGGATCCCAGAAAAACCAGCTCCACTTCCTGTCCGACGTGAAGAACTTCCTGCGTCTTGGGAAATTCTAGCGTCTTCCATTGGCCCAGCGATGCGGAAGATGAACTGTCCAGGCTGCCATTGTACTGGGACTCAAGAAATGTGTGTTTTAACGCCTTTCGTAACTTTGGTTGTTTAAAGGGGTCCTATTATGCTCTTTTACAAAGTCTTGATTTTGTTTTGGGGGTGTACTAGAACATGCTCTCATGCTTGGTGGTTCGAAAAACACATTATTTTTCACATAATTTACATTATTACAATACCTTTCTCCCCATCCTGGCACAAACGGCTCGATTAGTTCCGGCTTTGATGAAGGTCCACCTTCCGAAAAACAAAATGTGTTGTGATTGGTTAGCTGTCCCAGTGCGTTGTGATTGGCGAACAGCTTAGACGGTGTTTCAGTACTGCCACGCACCTTGGTCCGTTTTTCAACAAAAGCTTTTGGCGAATCCAGCACTTTACACCCTCGTGTTGTGGAAGCGGTCCTCAGTAAAATGCACAGCACACAAAAGCAAATTGGAGTTATAATGCTCAGAAACAGAGTTAAAAAATAAATTGCAACAACTGTTTCCTGAACATCATCTGCTTTCGGAAGCCCAAAAAAAGACGTTTGGGCACGGAGGTGAAAAAAAACATTGTTTCAGGCAGTCGGCACCGGATGAGAAGCGCAGCGTCGCGTTGTGCCACGTCTTTAAAATTAAAATACATTATTTTCTATGAGTGTAGGCACACCGGCGGCGCCGTTCGGCGTCTGTCTGCGGTGCCCAGCTACGTCATGTTATACTTGTAATTGTTCTAGACCAGTGGTTCTCAATTCCAGTCCTCGCGTAACTGCTCTGCATGTTTTGCACATCTCTCTTTGTTAACACACCCGATTCAGATCATCATCTCATTAGAAGTAAGCTCCGTGCATGAACTGTGTTCCGAATGGCATGCTCCCTACACAGTGTCCATTGCTCCCTACTCCCTGAGCAGGGGAAATCCGTTGAAGTTTACTTCACTTCGGAATATTCATTTACAGATTTGCGCCGCTGCCTGCAGCGTCTTCACACACAAACACACGAAACTTCATACTAGAGAAGCGTGAAGTGGGACATAATATACCTCTTTAAATAAATACAATTTAAATTCACGTATCGCACACTTAAATGCCCTTTGTATGGCACATATACGCTCCCTCAAACTGGCTCATGGGAATATCCGGTAATGTCCACTTCGCAGGGCACTTACAGTCAAATATAATAAACGTATGAAGCAATAAGAGAAACACACAAAATGTGCAGAGCGGGGGTACGCGAGGACTGGGATTGAGAACCGCTGTTCTAGACATGCCAAACATTTGAGGCTACAGCACAACAGCTCTTCTTATCGGCGGTCCGTCTGTCTGTTGCGCTCACTCAACAAGTTCTAACCACTACCTCAACCACCCCGCCCTTCCCAATCATTTCTGTACAGGTGCGGTTACTGCTTTATACTGATATTCTAGATGATCCTCTTTGTGATGTCATAAGCCCGGAAAACCAACCCGTAGTCCAAACGAGTCGTTTGCTGTAGTTCTTGAGAAGGGATTTTTTAAAAACTAAATATCTCCCTTTGGAATGGACTTCGAGATTTGTAACTTTCTAGATCTTTTTAATGCCCAAACATACACACTACACACACTGACTAAAATTAAAAAAGTGAAAAGCATAATTATTAACCCTTTAATATAAAAACTTATTTTATTTCAGCTACTTGCCAAGGCAACACTTCTTGTTTTCATTTTAAGTTGAAGTACTGAAATAACTAAAACTAAAAACAAAAACCTAATAACTATATAGACGTATTTAAATAATAATAATAAATGTCAAAAAACAACAACAAAAGGATCTAAACTATCTAAAATTAAAACGGAAAATATAAAAATAAAATCTAATTCAAAATATATAAACGTCATTGTGTGTGTGTTGTGGGTGTGTGTTTGTGGTGTGATAGTGTTTGTGTGTGTGTGTGTGTGTGTGACAGTGTGTGTGTGGTGTGAGTGTGGTGTGTGTGTGTGTGATTGTGACTGGTGTGTGGGGTGTGTGTGTGAAGTGTACGTGTGTGTGTGTTTGTGTGTGTGTGTGTGTGGGTGTGTGAGAGAGAGAGTGTGTGTGTGTGTGGGTGTGTGTGTGTGTGTGTGTGTGTGTGTGTGTGTGTGAGAGTGTGTGTGTGTGTGTCTTCTATTGTACATCGCGTTTACAATAGAAGAGATTGAGAAAGTAATTGTAAATCTGCCCAATAACAAAGCCAGCGGCTCAGATGGTGTTACTTACGAGAATCTGAAAGCCACTAGGCAAACATCTTGCTACATATTGAAAAGCATATTTAACACCTGTTTGATTAATGGTAAAGTCCCTAGTTCATGGAAGGGAGCACTTATTCATAGAATACCGAAGAAAGACAATGTACCAGAAGACCCCTCAACATGGAGGGACATCTCACTATTGCCATCTGTATACAAAGTCTTTATGAAGTGCCTGCTTTCAAGAATACTGCCTTGGCTGGTTGATGCTGGAATTTTGTCTAACAAACAAAAAGCTTATATTGAGCGACAAGGCATGAATGAGCATGTTTTTTGCTTAAAAACAGCAATTGACGATTTTAAGCACGGATCTGCTAAGCTATACATTGTCAGACTTCAGAGATGCCTTTGGCACATTGCCTCATAGAGTCATGATTGATGCATTGGAAGAGATACAGCTCCCTAAGATCTATGTAGACATAATAAAAGATGTATATTGTGACTCCTACCTGCAAGTGATCTGTGGAAAAGACCTCACTAGACCAATACCAATTGAGGTAGGAATCAAAACTGGATGTCCATGGAGTACTGTAAACTTCATCATTGCAATAAATCAATGGCTAAAATGGCTCTGTACACATGTATGCGTGCATGGGGGTGGGTTGTGCACTTCCCTCGCCCCACGTCCTGTCCACCGAACCCAGTCCAGGGCTAGTGCTGATGATGTGGCCGTCACATCCCGAGATGAAGGCGTGATTAAAAACATGTTGTCATGCACGGACAGATTCCTGACATGGTCTGGCCTACAAGTAAAGCACAGTAAATGTGCAGTTTTCTATGAGAGGAGGAGCGGTGGCAACCGTTGGTATAGATCAAGGGCCGACCAACCCCCCTCTTTTACCATCTTAGACCAGCCACTCAGAGTGTATACTAGACATGAGACCTACAACTACCTGGGTCACAAGTTTAACATTGCTGGAGAATGGAGTCTACAAGTGACTGACATGGCACATCAGTTTATGACCAGACTGGATCTCATTGATGCATCACCTTTTTCCGTTACTCTAAAAGTGCAAGCAATAAGAGACATAGCTTTTTCTAAAATTCAACATCTTTTTGCAAATGTCCATATCCCACAAAAAGTATTGCGTGAAATGGACAACAAAACCGTAAACGTGGTTAGGAAATGGCTTCGTCTCAACACACATTCCACAAGATGTTTTATCTTTCAGAAAAGACAGGACGGGGGGCTTGGAATTCCAAACTGCATGTGGGAGTACACAGCCACAAGACAGTCTCACCTTATCATATGCTAACCTGTGTGATGTCAGCGTGGTCGAATGGCCAGAGCATCCTATTGCTGGATTTTAAAAGACGAAAGGTGTCACACGCATGCGGTGGGGAAGACAGCTTCCTGGGTTTTAAAAGAAAGACCAATGGAAAGCTGGATGGACGGGCTCAGGGATTTGGTGTGTCATCAGACTGGCCAGACTTAAACGACCTATGCTGGAGGACAGGTACTGAACTGAAGTGGACCTCCCACTCCCAACCTGTAGAGGTCTCTGATGCAGTCGTAGAGGACCCATCTGTCATCGTGGAAGCCAGGCTGCACCATAACAACATTGTTCACCTGCTCCAGCCTAGAACATCAAGGCAGACTCTCTTGTCTATTCAAAGAGCCCAAAATATGGAGTACTGGTCCAATTTAAAACTCCAGGGAAAGTTGGCAAAACTGCCCTGCGCGGACCACTCTGTATCACACACCATTTACAGCAATGCCACCATCAGTGAGGAGATCCTCACTTTCTGTGTAAAAGCACGTCTACAGGTTCTTCCTACAAAATACAACCTATCACTGTGGTTTCCCTCCACCCATTCACCCCTCTGCCTGATGCATGACCCTCCTCAACACCTGGAGTCAGTAGCCCACATCATGAACAGTTGTTCATCATTTAAAGGATTATATACTGCCAGACATGACAGACTTGTGGACCTTATTGCTGCTCAGATTCCCTGTGTGGCTGATGAGCAGATCTTTAAACACACTACTGTACAGTCTGAATGGTTCAACTCACCTGCAAACACTTTTCTAGGAATTGCTAATACACCAGATATCGTTAACATCTCTCAGAATGGCAAAACAGTTACACTATTTGAGGTCTCATGTTCATTTGACTTGTTTATGGAGGACTCTTACTGCTCTAAGACTTTAAAATATCAGTCATTGATATCTACCATTGAGAACCGTGGGTACAGATGCCAGCTTATTGTGCTGGTGTTTGGTAGTCTAGGTCATGTACACAGGCTGGTGATCCGTGGGCTTTGCATTGGGGGGCTATCTAAAATAAGGGCGAAACAGTTGGCAAAGTACTGTTCAATCTCAGCAACTATAGGAAGCATGTTTATTTGGAAAAGGTGATGTTTCCTGTACCCATAGAACTGTATAATCCATAACAATGTGCGGATTTGCTTTAATCTGTTGGATCATTCAAAAAATTTGATTCCTAATGAAATTTGACTTGTAATGTGGAATCAAATAAGAATAAACTGTGGTGTGTGTGGTGTGTGTGTGGTGTTTGTGGGTGTGTGTGTGTGTGTGTGTTGTGTGGGTGTGTGTGTGTGTGTGTGACTGTGTGTGTTGTGAGTGTGTGTGTGTGAGTGTGTACTGGTTGTGTGTGTGTGTGTGTGTGTGTGTGACTGTGTGTGTGAGTGTGTGTGTGTGACTGTGTGTGACTGTGTGTGTGTGTGTGTGTGTGTGTTTATTTTGTGTGTGTGTGTGTGTGTGCGGTGTGTGTGTGTGTGTGTGTTGTGTGTGAGTTAGCAGTGAGATTGAAGAGTGAGATGAGAGTGAGAGTGTGTGTGTGGTGAGTGTGTGTGAGTGTGACTGTGACTGTGTGAGTGTGAGTGTGTGTGTGTCAGAGTGTGAGTGTGAGTGTGTGTGAGAGAAAGTGTGTGTGTGAGTGTGAGTGTGTGTGTGTGTGTGTGTGTGTGTGTGTGTGTGTGTGTGTGTTTGTGGTGTGTGTGTGTTGTGTTGTGGGAGTGTGTGTGTGAGAGTGTGTGTGTGTTATACCTACTTAACCATATTTTGGGACAAATTTGTACCCAAAAGTGAGCAAACGGACCTCTTTACCATAAACCTGTTCATGTTTCTGAAACCAATGTTTTGGTTTGGATCGAGAGAGAGACAAGAGGATAGAATAAAACCTTAAAAGAATATATTCTAGATTGTTTTTAGCTTTAATTTTTAAATTTTTTCATTTAAATTTTACGTTTTTGATATTGTGTTGTGTGAATTTTGCCATTTTTATTTATCTCTCCATGTTTATAGTAGTATTTCTTATAAAGTTGTGCTTTTAGTTTTGGATCTGTTTTTTTTAGTTGTTTTAATACTACAATTGATTGCTTCTGTTGTCCTCATTTGTACGTCGCTTTGGATAAAAGCATCCGCTAAATAAATACTAATAAATACCCTGTTTCCAAGACAGTCAGATGAATGGAACGTCACACCGCTGCTCCACAAAGGAGAAGCATGAAATCTTCAGATCAGTACATTAGGTAACACCGCCTCATAATAATATGTTCCTGATCAACAAACGATGTGATCCGGTTGATCCCGGGACGCCTGCAGCCAGCGGCTTTAGATCCCACTCTTCTGCTGATCAGAGCCTATTTCGGCTCAGATCACCATAAGTATGAATTAATCTGATATTAATTATCATGGACTGGTGTATGATTAATCATTTAATTCAGCGGATTTTCCAACATTTTGAACTTTAAAGTTATTACAATAATTTAATTTATTTCTCTAATGTAGGTTTAATGTCGCATGAAGCAGGTATCATATTAATATTATAATTTATATATAGTTAAATATACCATTTATTTTATTTATTTATATTTATTATTTCAATATTTTTACATTATTGTAATTAAATAATTATAATACATATAAAACATGAAATTTGTAATGAATAAATGTTGTGTATAAATTACACAGAAGCATTTAAGTGCTTTCAATCCTTTGGACTGCCTGTAAATTATGTAAATATGTTACATTGGGTATTTAAAATTCTGCAGTCCTGTACAATCATAAAGTCCTTTTCATATTATAGACAACTTCAGGTGGTTTTTTGATTAGATTTCAGTTTTAATCCATATTTTCAAAGAGGTTTTTTTCCTCTTACATACAGCAACTTACACGTTTTATATCTATAATAAAGGGGTTATATATATATCTGCGGGTTTTGTTCATATTTCCATTCACACTGATGTCCTATTACATTTTATTCCTAAAAAAATTGTGATTTTTTTTCCTGTCTGTTGACAGTATTTTCTGATTTATTTTCAGATTTATTTGAGAAAGCCGAAATCCCCTCTGGAAAAACCTTTAACTCTAATATGTCAACAAAATCAAACCATTTATTTTAAAAAATTGTAATATTTTAAAATATATTTCAAAAACTGACCAAAAAATATATTTACTAGCAAAAAGTTTTAAAATATATTTTCATAAACATATTTTTTTTACCCATATATTTTGGTCTCTTTTTAGTATATTTTTTTGTAAATATATTTTTAAAAAGCATTCAAAATATATTTTGCCCTCCATATATTTAAGTCCAAGAGAATGCATTCACATGTCACATTTAAAGAAAAACTTTATTTGTTGTCTATAACACATGTGAACATATAACACGTTTGAATAAAAATAATAACTAATTAATCCTAAATTTATAACTGGAGTTTACTGTTTATTTTATTATTAGTTTAGGTGGAAACAGCAACTGGTCTCGCCCCTTAAACTACATTTTGGGTGCAACTTTGAAAATCAATCATTTTAATGTTCAAAAATATATTTACCTTCAATGTTTACAACATATTGCATATTTTACCAGAAGAAAAAATCTCTATATGACTGCTTTATATTTTATCATCCAACTTCAAGTTACTGCACTCTCAGAAAAAAAGGTACAAAAGCTGTCACTGGGGTGGTACCTTTTCAAAAGGTACCTTTTAGGTACTAATATGTACTAATATGTATCTTTAAGGTACCAATATGGACTGTTTAGGTACAAAGGTGTGCCTTTTGAAAAGGTACTGTCCTAGTGACAGCTTTTGTACCTTTTTTCCGGAGTGGGGCGTGTTATCAAAGGATGCATTTTGCATATTTAAACAACATTTCAGAAAACTTGTCATGCTTTTTTGCAATTCTCAACTGGGGAAGTAGCCTATAGTTATATTTACAAGGTACTTTTACTTTATTTTACCTGCGATATCTTGTCTCAGAAATCCTTGTTTTAAGAGACTTAAAACAACATTATATTTTATCATCATCATTAAGTTTGCTATCATATTACTGTCACGTGCTCGCTTGAAACACACCGTAAGTAAGAACTGGCTCTCTGTAGTGAATGTGAACAGAGTGCGTTACTCTCCTCCGCCGCTAGAGGCCGCGGTTTGTCCCTCATCGCGCCCCGCTGGTAAAGCGCTTAATCCGCGGGGGGCCCCGGGTTGTCCTGCACCCGCCCATGACACGGACTCTCGCGCTCAGCACGGCACGGAGCTTCTCCTCTTCACAGCTGATCGGTAATCCCGCGTCTGTCACATTTCCGTGAAGGCGTGTGTTGTAGTCGTTACCGGGGAGGAAGGACGCGCTTGCTTGGAGACGCCGGTGGCCCCTGCATGGACGCATCATGTCTTCGTTTGTGTGCCGGGTTCAGTTTCTAGACGACACCGATCCGTTCAACAGCACTAACTTCCCGGAACCCACCCGGGCTCCTCTCTACACCTTCAGAGAAGATATTCCTCTGATTAACCAGCTCGCAGGGGTCCACCGACTCCTCAAAGCCCCTCACAAGGTCAGATCACACTCAACAAGCGCGCACAAAGTTATCTCTGTGCTTTTCGTTGCACTAAAATATAGATTAAAGCATTTATATTGAATTCATATTTATTTAATACATTTCATTTGTCATTTCAATTCATTTTCAGGCGATATTTTCCAAAAATACTGTCTAAAATAATAAATTCGATGTAGTTTATATATATATATGTATATATGAGGTCAGTTGCATGAGTTTGTGGTTGTTTTAAAGCGCGACAGGTGCGGCACTGAGCCGCATTTAGAGCCGCTCATTCATTCTGATTTATGAGTCCGAGTTAACCCTGAAATAACAGTCAGAATAATAGAATTATTTCGGAACAGTTTACTGTAGCTTCAGACACAACACAAAAGAAGATCTTATTTGATGCATCAGGCTTTTACGGCTCGAATATGTAGTAAAAACAGCTCAGTTTTATTCAGAGACTCAAAAATATGAATTTGCATCAGATGCTGATATTAATATGATGAAATTCCGATGCTTTTAATGTAAATCAGTGAGATCTTCATAACATAAAATGCTATAAATCTCAGTCGTGGCTCTATATCTCCAGTAATATGAGATGAGAGTGAAATGCTCCAAACATATAATGCAGTGATTGAGAGCTGAAGAAATAAAGGCTCCTCAGAAGATGTGAGATGTTCTGGAGGCTTGTGAAGATCATATCTCCGCTGAGGAACAGTGAAAGTAAAGCTTCTGGAAAACAAACGCTCCTCAAAAGATCCCGATGATCAGATTTGAGACGAAATTTGCCAAACAAATGATTGGAGAATCGAGGAAAGCCGAGCTGCTTCAGTCCAGCAAGTGTTCATCTGGAGATATTACTGAAGTTATTCTGACCTTTACTTGATCAAAACCAGTCCAGATCTGACACGAGAAGCTCCAGCTGAAGCTAGACGCTTGTACAATTACACTAAAAGAGCTTTTACTGGAGAAACACTCTCAATCAGAGACAGAAGACATGAGGAGATTGAGTGTTTTGATCAAGTTCATCATTTAGAGTCTTAGAAATTCACATATAAAATACGGCTTTAACCATTTTAGTTGTGTTTTACTGTGTTTATATTCATAAATCTCAGGAGTGTGACTGAACAAACTGCTCCTGTCTCAATGTCAAGTGTGCCGGAATAAATCTTTCGAGTATTAAACATTACTGCAGATCAGACGCATGCTGTTAGTGGAGGTAAAGGGTTCAAACCGCCAGAGTAACTGTGACAGATTATTAGGTCTTAAAAGACATTTACTGTTTGTTACACACGTCGCATAAACCGGAATTACAGCGCACACGTCATCTCACTTTACACGCCGTGTGTGCATTACTCTCGTACTTAAAGCAGTAGTTATGCTAGGTTGTAGTAGGTTTGTAGAAATGTAGCATTGCATCAGTGTCTCAGCAACGGATGCTCTGCAGTGAATGGGTGCCGTCAGAATGAGAGTCCAAACAGCTGATAAAAACATCACAAGTATCCACAGCACTCCAGTCCATTAGTTAACATCTGGAGAAGACAAAAGCTGAAACAAATCCAGCATTAAGACGTTTTTAACTAAAATACCATTGAGTCCATAATCCATAATAACTCTTCCTCCAGTGAAAAAGTGTTCTGGTGTGAATCGGGAGAGAAATCTGCACAGATCAAGCAGCATTTAAACTGCTCTAAACACATATGTGGCTGGATTTTGATGCGAGAGACAACAGCAGATGCACTTTTTCATCGTTATTATGGATTATAGACTCGTATTTTAGACATTAAAAACATCTTAATGCTGGATTAGTTTCAGCTTTTGTCTTCTCCAGATGTTAACTGATGGACTGGAGTGCTGTGGATTATTGTGATGTTTTTATCAGCTGTTTGGACTCTCATTCTGACGGCACCCATTCACTTGCAGTGAACAAGTGATGCACTGCTACATTTCTCCAAATCCAAGACTGAAATAAGACCATTTAATGCTGCCAAAAGTGTAAAACCATCATGAAATAAATGTATACAAGAGACAAATACAGCAAACCTAGGCACCAGTAGATTAGCATAATGTTATTATACATTATAGTATCACACATTTTAATTATAATGGATTCAGTATGACTTAGTGTGTTTTTGCAGCTGATGTTCTGTGATTTGAGCTTCACTGGTTTGATAGAGATGTTTTGTTAAGCTGACATCTGTCCGTTTGTTTTCTGTGCATCCCGCTCTCTCGTTCTCTCTGTTTGCATGTGGCGCTGTGTTTTTCTGTGTCAGTCTGTCATTTGAGTCAAAGTCATGGCCAGTAATTGACTGTTTCGGTCGAATCTGTAAAATTAAACAGAGGTCAGTGCTGCTCCAGAATGCCGCTGTGCGACGGAGTTTCCTCTCGCACACACATGATGATGATGATGTTGTATCTTCCTCATAATGCTGTATAAAGCTGTCAGGCCGAAATGAATCAAAACACCCAAGTTCTACATTTTCCTACTTTTTTTGTCTGTTCAACACTGTATCAACACTCAGTCAATAGCTATAAATATGAATGCTTATTATGAAAATATTAGTGCTTATATTTACATTTATGCATTTGGCAGACACTTTCATCCAAAGCAACTTACTTTGCATTAATTGCACACATATTATCATGCATTCCCTGGGAAACGAACCTGTGAGCCTGATGTTGCAAGTGCCATGATCTACTGTTTGAGCTGCAAATGAAAAATGATAAGATTTGTGTATTTGAATTGCATATAAAATACCCCTTCATTTGAATGACACAGTTTCAACATTAATAAATGTAATGTGATGCAGTCATGCATAAATTAAACACGTCATATTTCTGTAATAGAACTAATGAAATTAATGTGTTTTAAATACATGTGTTTTTAAATACAGAATAACTAGGCTTATTATTTATAAATCTGATTTGTTTCAGTCTCATACATTTGAAATAATTGCATGTTGCACATCGTCATATTTTAACCATCTTCATATTTTTTATATGAATAAATGTAATTGTTTTCACAATGAACAGATTTATGCTGATTCGAAGCAATTTGAATAAATGCAAAATAAAATTAATGCAAATAGTAATAATGCAAATAATAAACTATGCTATGATCTGAGAGTATGACTGATAAATATGCATCACATTTAGTTTATTAGTTTTTATTATTATCTTGGAGGTTTTAATTTTACATTTTCTGTTTTAATTTTAAATTTAGCTAAAATTTTATTAATTTTGTCATTGTTTTTATCATTTTTATTAGTTTTTGCTTTCTTAATGTCTATATAGTTTTAAATAATTTTTATTTCAGTTTTATTTATTTTAGTTCTTCGAGTAAATGAAAACGGTGACTAGCAGAAATAAAACTTTAATATTTTATTTCATTTCAATAAGTTAGATTAGTTTGGGTTAGATTCGGCATAAGTTTGTGTTAAGCTAGGGTTATGTTCAAGTTAAGTTGCGGTTAAGTTAGTGTTAAGTTGTGGTTAGGTTAGGGATAAGTTTATGTTAAGTTAGGGTTAAGTTGTGGTTAGGTTAGGGATAAGTTTATGTTAAGTTAGGGTTAAGTTGTGGTTAGGTTAGGGATACATTTATGTTAGGTTAAGGTTAAGTTGCGGTTAAGTTAGTGTTAAGTTGTGGTTAGGTTAAGGATAAGTTTATGTTAGGTTCAGGTTAAGTTGCGGTTAAGTTAGGGATAAGTTTATGTTAAGTTAGGGTTAAGTTGTGGTTAGGTTAGGGATACATTTATGTTAGGTTAAGGTTAAGTTGCGGTTAAGTTAGTGTTAAGTTGTGGTTAGGTTAAGGATAAGTTTATGTTAGGTTCAGGTTAAGTTAGGGTTAAGTTGTGGTTAGGTTCAGGTTAAGTTGCGGTTAGGGTTAATTTGGGGTTAAGTGTTTTGTGCGCTGCAGTAAAGAACAGTCGGACAGTGGCTCATAAGAGTTCAGCCTTCACTAACTACCACTTACACTGTGGATGAGATTCAGCCGGATCTATTTATAACCCGAGAATGTGAGACAGACGCTGTAGTCAGTGCAGGAGATGTTAGACCAGAGTTCAGCTTTGTGTCGTTTCTCTCTGTTGTGACAGGACTGATCTTCACTGCACTGCACTCCCATTATCTCACTTCAGATGGATATCTCTGTCTCTTCAGTGGCTTTCATACATTGGAATATATGTGTACTATATTATCACACAGCTCTAATCTGATAAAGGCATGAAGATATTAAGATATTAATATACATTAACATCATAATTTTCTGTAAAGCTGATTTGAAACAATCTGTATTGGGAAAAGTGCATATAATGTATTTACCAGTCCAGTCAAGTCAAGTTTTAGTGGTATTTATCATCAATAAATACAATTTGTTTCAGTCTCATACACCGTAAAAGAAAGATTTTTTTGAAGTTGGAAAATAAATAAAGATTACTGGAATATGTTTTACAAAAAACAACAAACAAAAAAAAACAATCTCAGTCTTTCTATTTTAAAATGTCATGTTTAATTCAATGTTTCACTTGATGTTTCTTTGTGATTATTTGTACATTTTTGCTAGCAGTTTTTGAGTGAAAATGGTTTCTACACCCAATTATTTTCAGTGCATTTTAGCTAATTAAATATTTCTAGCCATATCTTTGCCTAAACTTTTTAATTCAATTTAATTATTTTACTGTGAACAGATTTATGCTGATTCTAAGTGATTTGAATACATGCCTTTTTAAAATATTTAAATAAAATCAAAAAACTTTTTTTGAGTGCACTAAAAATTATTTTTCATTACATTTTATGAGAAAAAACTTCAGTTTTTATGTTTAATTCAATGTTACTTCATTGTCATTTCTTTGTAATTAATTGTGAACTTTGCTAGCAGTTTTACAATTAATTAGTACACTTACAATTAGTGAGTAATAGTATATTTAAGATTTATGTATTTGGATTGCATGTAAAATTTCCACCCATTTTGATTACACAGTTTTAACAAACTAATAAACTTATATATTGAACTTATTTAAGAAAATTAACATCCGTTTGTAACTCAACAGGTGAAAAAATCACACATATACACATTGATTTGTGCACATTTTCTTCAGGAAAGTTAAAGATTTGATTCATTTGCAGTTCATTTAGTCTTTGTGAATCTGTATGCATCAGTTCAGATACATTTATGAGCGTGTGTGTGTTTTGTAACGTGGTTGTTAGCAGGTCTAGTGTTCGAGTTGTTCTAGTGATCGTTTGGTTGAACTCGGCGTCTGACTCATCATGTGCTGGTTTGAGATGGGTTAGATGATTGTTCGTCTGCTGATGCTCTCAAAGCGTCATCTGAGTGTGTTTAGTGGTGCTTCACCATCACTATTGACTGTAAACTGAGACGTGACGATGCTCTTCTTCATCCAGCAGGTGCAGTACGTGATTCAAGTGTGATTGATCGTTGGTTGTGAGACACATTCTTGAATGAGCTGAGTTTGTTGGTCTGAGCGTCGTCTTAAATCAAAGCTGAACTCTTAAGCTGGAAAGCGAGTGTTTGATTAGGGTTTGGCGAGTTCAGACTCAATGGAGACGCCAAACCCACCAAATCCCACCTAATCACGCGCTCAGCCGTTTGACATACTGCATGAGAGCGGATTCTGATTAATATCATACAATGTTTCGCTAGTTTGTGAGTTGTTTTCTTAAAGCACAAGCTGTCGATGTGCATTTCAGAGCAATTTACCAAATATCTTGTCACCCTCAGTGTGTTTTTACCAGGGGTCGACTGATTATCGGCACCGATATTAAGCTTTTTTAATGGTTATCGGTATCAGTCATTTTCAAAACCGATTTGCCGATAAAATCATTTAAAAGCACTGACAGTCAAAGCCATTGTTATTCTTAATTTTGACATTAATTTTCATTTTTGCACCAGACATACTGTATATATCAGTTCAAAATATCGGCATCGGCTCTGAAAAACACATATCGGTCGACCCCTAGTTTTTACCTCCTTGACCATATTTTGAGGACACATTTGTACACTAAAGTGAGCTAAACATGACAAAACCTCAAGGAACAACCCTTTTTTTGATAGACGCCTTTACCAAATGTATAAAAGTACAAGTTAAATACAGTTTTTAAAAAATATATATTTTCGTAACTTCCATTCCAGGGTTTTTTATCAGGTATTATCAATGTTGAAAACTGTGCTGCCCAATAGTTTTGTGAAACCCTCGTACATTTTTATTTCAAGATTCGCGATGAATAGAAAGTTCAAAAGAATAGCATTTATTTGAAACGGAAATCTTTTGTAACTTTATGTCTTTACTGTCACTTTTGATCAATTTAATGCGTCCTTGATGAATAAAACTATAGTTTCCAAAATCGCTATGATGTTATGTAGAGACGCAATGACATGTTACTATCAGTATCAGAGACTGCTAAATTGTCTCAAGCAATAATTTTGATTAAACAATTAATTGTCTGCTGTTATGTCCCAACCAACGCCAAAATAAAACCTACACCCTTGATATTAAGACCGTTAACAACTACCACTAAAAAATGGCTAGATGACACTAAAATTGGTTAATTGGCTTGTAACCTAGAGGAACCACTTTAAGTGCTAAGAGGGGGGGGGGGGGGGGCCTTGGGGACAAAAAGGTTGAGAATCACGTTATCTTCAGGAAATACAGTCTAATTTAATGTTGTTTTTTAATCATTTCCCAACTAAGCGAATAGACTATAAGAGAGAGTTAGAAAACCTTTAAAGAACTATACAGGGGCTTAACAGGTACTTTGGCTGTGATGATATATAGCACCTTAACAACCCCAAAGAACCCCCTGAAGAACCATTTTGGTGTGTTGTAGTATGTATGGAGTGAAACACCCCCCCCCCCCCCCCCCCCCCCCCCCCCCCCCCCCCCCCCCAAGGTCAGCATTGTGGGTCAGTGATCACCCTTCCAAACGATTCACAACACAAATCACACACGAGCTGAAGGCTACACGTGTTAAAACGTTAGTACGCGTGACTAAAGAGTGCATGAGCAGCTGCGCTCCTGACAAACACAGGTGTGCATATAAATAAAAGCACACGCTCATTTACTCGGCTCTCTGAGTGGGGAAACTCCACAGACTTCCATTGTTTTATTATGCAATTCATTTGCATTTACACTAGCAGTTAAAAGTTTTTTTTTTTTCAAATAAATTAATTCTTCTCTCCTTAAATATGAAGATATTAACAGATCATCCAAATTTCGCAAAAAGCTTATGGACGTAATTATAATATAAGTCAGACACTGAAGTGAGCTGCTGTTTTTGTCTCTTCTGAGGAAGATTCATTCACTCGTCTTGCACACAAAGAAACTTTGGCCAGATTTATTTAATGTTCATCCGTACTCATTTTGTAATTGACTTTTCTTTCTGTTTTAAAGATGTTTTCTTTAGATTGTTTGATGACTCAAAAGAGAACATAGGAGAATATAACTTCATTGATTTGTGTTTTCTGCTCGCTAAATTTCACATCAGCAGGAGTCTTTAAACCTCTCTTTTCTTTATTCAGAGTTGATCTAGATGAGTATATAGAAACTATCTAAAGTTCTGTTCATCCTAAAGCAGTCAAAACTGCATCTCTATATTTATCCTGTGTTAAGGTGTAAACGTAAATGACTCACTCAATTGAATCGGTTCCATCGTAAATGACTCACTCAATTGAATCGGCTCCATCGTAAATGACTCACTCAATTGAATATGCTCCATCTTAAATGACTCACTCAATTGAATATGCTCCATCTTAAATGACTCACTCAATTGAATATGCTCCATCTTAAATGACTCACTCAATTGAATATGCTCCATCTTAAATGACTCACTCAATTGAATATGCTCCATCTTAAATGACTCACTCAATTGAATATGCTCCATCTTAAATGACTCACTCAATTGAATATGCTCCAGCTTAAATGACTCACTCAATTGAATATGCTCCAGCTTAAATGACTCACTCAATTGAATATGCTCCAGCGTAAATGACTCACTCAATTGAATCGGTTCCAGCGGAAATGACTTACTCAATTGAATCGGTTCCATCGTAAATGACTCACTCAATTGAATCGGTTCCATCGTAAATGACTCACTCAATTGAATCGGTTCGTCTGTTCCTCTTTTCTCGTCTTCAGTCATGTTTACACGACCCTATCAGCACTACTACTGACTTAGCTCGCTAGTTTCATGATATTAACTGAAATAAGTGATAAAAGTAGGATGTTTACAAATAAAATATCCATATTTCCATTCCAAAGATAACATCCAACACAAATCTGTAGAGCATATACAGGTTTACTGCTAACTAGTGAATCACTCCATTAATATGACGAGCTGCAGCTCAAAATACATGTTAGATGGAAACATTGTGCTTTATGCCTTAATTCACTGTATTTGAAATACTTTGACACTGCAGTTCAAAACTACCACTGTCTCTTGGATAATAGTATAATAATGTCACTGATTGTAATGTGTGTGTGTTTCTGCAGCTCGATGACTGTGCTCTGCAGCTCTCTCACACTGGTGTGTATCTGGATCTGGAGTCGACACTGGATGAGCAGAGAGATGAACTGGAGGGATTTCAGCAGGACGACTGCGCAGGGTGAGACGCACACTATATAGTGCACTATACTGCACTTGTGTTAGTATTATCCTGTGTGTGTGTGTGTGTGTGTGTGTGTGTGTGTGAGTGACAGACAGTGGCTCTCACACAAATCTCCTTAACAGATTTCCTGAGAGAGAGAGAGAGAGAGAGAGCGGGCGAGGGAGGTGTATGTGGTATTCTAAGTGCACTCAGTGTGATTTATCGTCTCTGTTGAGCGGCTCTCCTTCACTGCAAGTATACAGACTCGCTGCACCTGCGCAGACAGCAGTGTGGTAATATCACACAGCTCGTGTGTTTGTGTTTTGAAAATGTCCAAATAATCAGAATTCTGTTTGGAAATGGGCAGAATTTAAAGTCACGTTGTGGCTGGAGTAGCTGCAGATTAGGCGTGGGCGATAAAACGGTATCGGTATTTATCAACAGTACACCTTCATTCATGACAATAGAAAAAAATGTTCGATATAGTGCACGATATAGACACGTGCTACGAGTGACGCAGACAGCACACAAACACCAACATGAGTGCTGTGCTGTCTGTGATGCGGAGATTGTGAATAAAGAATGAATATTAGTCGAATTTAAAATAAACATTTGCATTTGAATGTTAGGAGTGCGTCAGGGAGCGTCATCAGTGGCGTGCGAGATGCGGTGATAATGATGCAAGTGACGTTGTTGCATTTTAATGTTTGATTAGTCTAGCCCACAAGACGCGCAATTGCTGCGTTATTCATTCTAAATATTAGAGAAGTATAGAAGCTCAATGCGGAGAAGATCTTGATTAGGTTCAAACGGAAACCAATGCACGTAATGCACGTTTTTTAAATTTCCTTGCGTTGTGCTGCATTATTTTGCTCATTGCGCCCTCCTGTGGCCTCGGTAGACAAGACAAAAGTTTAACCTATTTAATCTGCATATAAAGCATTAGAAATTACATATTTCATTTTTATTTTGTGTTTGACTGTTAAAACAAAAAATATATATTTGTTGTTTGTCTCAGTAAATTGGGTTAATTTAAAAAATGCAGTGGTTAAATGTAAAAAAACAATTTCTATTGCTCCTTGTTTTAAAAAAGGTTATAAAAAATGTCAATAGTTATCGATACCGAACGATATGAAACATTGTATCGTTGATAAATTTTTTAGCTATATCGCCCAGCCCTACTGCAGATTATGCTTTATTGTGACTCACATCTGATTGAAAAAGAACAAATGTGGGGCGGGGCTTGGTTCTGTGCATCACCTGCTGATTGGATGTTAAGATATGGGCGTGGCTGTCAGAGGCGTGAAGGGGCGGAGCTTAAGTGGATTTCTTGATTGGAGCTGCAGACGTCACCAGAGAGCGGCAAAATCTCTGCTTGTACTGAGTTTAACATGCGCCAGGTTCACTTTATTGAAATGGTAAAATCTTGAGAGTAGTAACGTTTGAAAGAATTCAAAATATCATTATTAATTTTGTAATTTGTAGTCGGGAACTTGTTGCCAAGGTGATATTTGTGAACATGTGTTGTTAAATTATTAAAATATTAACTTAAAATCTCAACAGTGGATCAGTCTCAGTTTACGGATGAGAAACGGTGAACATTTCCCTGTTTGAGGCTTGGATGTGCTTGCGGACTCCTGGAAGGTTTTTCAGTCTTTCTCATATCTGTGATTCTAGGAAAGGTGAGTTCATGGAAAGAATGAGGCGTCTGGACTCGTATCTGCTGTAGGGTCAGTAAACATGTCCCTCACTCAGCACATCTGGGAGAAAATGTGGTTTGGAAGATGTTTTGACAGGAAATGATGCGATGGAGAATCACGGTTTTATTTTGGAAGTCTGATCATGTCATTCAAGCACCAAAAACAGTCATAATGTAGGTTTTCATGATAATTTTCAAAATCCTCCCAAATGTAAACAACCTCTGATTGGCTGATCTAGTACTGTAGTTGATTAGGTGTGGATATTTATTTTAATTTTACATTATTCTGATTTAATAATTTTTATTAATGGTTTTATTTTGATGTTTTATTTTAAAATTAGTATAAAATTTGTAAATTTATGATTTATACAGTTTAGTAATATTTATTGTGATTTTTTATTTTAAAATTATACAAATTTGAATTTTATGATTAATAAATTTTAAAAAGGTGGATTTACATGTATATATATATAAAATTTAATTTTATATTTATCAGTTAATTGATCTTTTATTTTTATTAATTTAATATTTTATGTGTAATTTTTTATGATTTTATAATTTTAGTAATTATTTTATATTTTCACATGTAAATCTTCATCTCTGAACCAGAAACACAGGCTCCCCTTAGAGCCGGTTTTGGCAGTTGCATCACTCAACATTACACGATCATGAAGGCAGAAGTAGTAGCGCAACAAAGCAGCATTTATGACATCCTTTGCTTACAAGAAACGCACCTGAAGCCCACTAATAGAAGACCAATTATCCCAGGCATGAAGCTTGCTGCCGAAATCAGACATGAAAAGTATGGCTCAGCAATTTTTGCCAAACCATCATTGCTTATAGAAAATACCTGCATTAACTGCTCTGACAATAATATTGAAACTATTACCATCTCTCTTGCTAACATCTCAATAACGTCAGTCTACAAACCACCAAGCTCCACCTTTGAATGGAACAACATCCCACTACACTGCCAGAGAAAACACCAAATAGTCATTGGAGACTTCAACTCCCACAGCACAGCTTGGGTCTACCGCGACTCAAACGCAGACGGCAACCTGGTAGAAGAATGGGCTCAGGTTAAACGTCTAACATTAGTACATGATGCCAAGTTACCACCATCTTTTAACAGTGGCACATGGAAACGTGGCTATAATCCGGACATATGTTTTCCCGGCGATGACATTTCCCATTTAGCAGAGAAATTTGTTTTAGATCCGGTGCCAAGAACTCAACATCGACCCATTGCCTTAAAAATAAGATCAGTCATTGAGTCAGTGGAAGGTTCTTTTAAGAGATGGTTCAACCTACGGAAAGCCAATTGGAAGGACTCCAAATTTAATGGAGTCAATTATAGAAACAATATACCCCACTGTCACAAATTATGACCGTTTTACATGTTGCATCAAAAAGGTTTCAAGAAAGACTATACCAAGAGGGTGTCGTACACTGTAAAAAATGACTGTGAATTTAACGGTAAAAGACTGTAAAAATGCTACAGTAAAAACCTGTTAAATGGTTAACGGTAAATTCCCATACTATATACGGTGAAAAACTGTATTGGACATTAAATGTAATTTTACAGTAGTATACCGTTTTTGGAAGTGAAAAAGACCATATAATTTACAGTGAATAACCGTAAATTGACATTCCCAGAATTCCCTGCGTTACATTTCAAATTGTATGTTTTTTTTGTTGAAATAACTATGTTTCTTCTTAGTTTTTTCTTATCAGTTTTGTATATTAGGGTTGTGTGTTACACCTAATGTTGTTAAATTAATGTTTATTGCATTATTTCAGTTTCATGTGTGTTACCGTGATGGTGTTTGGTGTTTGTGTGAATGACACACTGTGCACCTTCTATATCTGTTATTATCTAAAAGCTGCTTGTGATGGGCTTTGGTTCATCGTGTGACTTTCTCACCATCTGCATTTGGTGGTTTTCAGTGTATTACGAAGGTACAAAACAGATTTCAGTACTTCAATAGGTTGGTATATTAACATTTTATTAGTTAATGAAATAAAAACCGTAAAACCTAAAACGTTGCTACCGTATTTTTTACGGTAAAATTCCGGCAACCACAGCTGCCGTTTTTTTACCGTTAATTTTACAGAATTTTTTTTACAGCGTAAGAGCTACATTGCCGGAATGTCAAGTGAAATACTACCAACTCTCAAAGAATATAAAAAGGAATACTCTATGCTGATGTCACCCACAAACTTGGTGACACCATTCTTGAATTAATAAACCTGGCAGGATATGATAGAGAACATTAACTTCTCAAAGAACAGCAAAAAAGCATGGGCTGTTTTTAAAAAGTTAAGCGGTGACAAAATCACTCCCCCAGCCGTGACCAATGTCACTCCAAATCCAATTGCTTCTCAATTGATTGAAAATGGCGGCAGCCATGGAAACAGGAAACCCTCTGGGTTTAAAAGCTCCACCAAGCTCTGTAACCATGGTCAAAACCTTTCACATCTCACAAGACCATTCACTAGAGCTGAGCTTAACTTATGAAACATCTCAAGAATGGTAAAGCTGTTGGCCTGGACGACGTCCTTACTGAGATGCTTGTAAACCTAGGTGAAAAAGGAAAGTCCTGGCTCCTTGGCATGTTTAATAACCGCCTGACCACATGCAATATCCCACCAATATGGCGGAAGGCAAAAGTGGTTGCCATCCTTAAGCCGGTCAAGGACCCCTTATCACCAAAAAGCTATCGCCCAATTTCTTTGCTATGCATCAGCTTCAAACTCTTTGAGAGACTTATCCTCACTAGACTGACTCCCCTCACGGAAGAAAAGCTTATTAAAGATCAGGCTGGCTTCCGTCCAGGCAAGTCTTGTTCAGGGCAACTGCTGAACCTCACCCAGTATATTGAGGATGGCTTCCAGAAAAGACTTATCACTGGGGCTGCCTTTGTAGACCTAACAGCAGCATATGACACAGTCCAGCATCGATTGATGATAAAGAAACTTTTTGACCTGACACTTGACTCAAACTTCTGTAAAATCACACAAAGCCTACTAGCTAATCGCAGATTTTATGTGATGTTCAATGGGAAAAAGAGCCGGTGGTTCAACCTGAAGAATGGCCTCCCACAAGGCAGCGTACTTGCCCCGACCTTGTTTAACATATATACCAATGATCATCCCCTGCCATCCAAATGCAGCAGATTTATCTATGCTGACGATCTGTGTTTAACAACTCAGCAGAAAGCCTTCCCAGACATTGAAACTAAAAAATGACCGTGAATTTAACGGTAAAAGACTGTAAAAATGCTACAGTAAAAACTTGTTAAATGGTTAACGGTAAATTCCCCTACTATATACGGTGAAAAACTATATTGGACATTAAGTTTACGGTAGTATACCGTTTTTGGAAGTGGAGAAAGACCGTATAATTTACAGTGAATAACCGTAAATTGACATTCCCAGAATTCCATGCGTTACATTTCAAATGTGATATTTTTTTGTTGAAATAACTATGTTTCTTCTTAGTTTTTTCTTTTCAGTTTTGTATATTAGGGTTGTGTGTTACACCTAATGTTGTTAAATGAATGTTTATTGCAATATTTCAGTATCACGTGTGTTACCATGATGATGTTTAGTGTTTGTGTGAATGACACTGTGCACCTTCTATATACGTATGTTATTATTTAAAAGCTGCTTGTGATGGGCTTTGGTCAGTGTGACTTCTCATCACCTCCGAATTGTGTGGATAGCTATGTTGTTTTATTCAAAGCTACTTTTATGATATTACAAGATTTTTTTTCAGGTACTTCAGTAGATTTGGATATTAACATTATATCAGTTAATGAATGATTTTTCTTGGTAGGGTTGACTGTTAAATTTACGTTTATTTTACTAAAACGTTGCTACCGTATTTTTTACGGTAAAATTCCGTATGTTCCGTGTGTTTACCGTAAATTGTACGGAATATTTTTTACAGTGTAGTATAGAAAAGGCCCTATCAGAGATGTCTGTACATTATCAGGAAAACCACCTCAAGGCAAATCCGAGTAAAACCCAACTTTGCAGCTTCCATCTTAATAACAAACAGGTAAAGAGACAGCTGAAAGTAATATGGGACAGACTAGAACTGGAAAACCATTCTTACCCAGTCTACCTTGGAGTCATCTTAGATCGTATGCTGTTCTGTAGAAAGCATATCATCAGACTGAAATCAAAGATCAGCACAAGAAATAATCTTCTCAGGAAATTAACCAACAGTCCCAAACACAATTAGAGTATCAGCTCTGGGACTATGCTACTCTGTAGCAGAATACGCGTGCTCTACCTGGAGTAGATCATGCCATGCACAAAAGATTGATACATCTCTCAATGAAACATGCTGGATAATCACTGGCTGTATAAAAACTACTCCCACACCCTGCCTACATGCCTTGGCCGGAATAGCACCTCCAGATATAAGAAGAACTGCTATCAGCAATGAGGAACGGACCACTGCAGAGACAGATGAAAGGCACATGCTCTTCTCCCACCAAAAGCCAATAAAGCGTCTTAGGTCCAGAAAAAGCTTTATGGATACCACACAAGCCATAAGCACATCCAAGAAAGCCTTCACTGAAACATCTTTCTGGCTTGATAGATGGAACGCCATTTGTGTTGGGGCAAGATGTTGGGAAGCCAGAGGAATCATCCCCTTTGAGTGTCTAACCAGCGGCAATAATCAACCATGGCCTATCTGGAAGTCCCTCAACAGGCTACGAGTAGGACATGGAAGATGCCTACAAACGTTACATGCTTGGGGTCTCTCACCAACCAGCAAGTGCGAGTGCGGTAGCGAGCAAAATATGCAATGCCTCATGCAGTGCAGCCTCAGATCATGATCTAGCAGAGCCCAGCTATTTTTGTATTTTTCTTTTTTTATGATTTCATAATTTTAGTAATTGTTTTATATGTTGACATGGCCGATTTGCTGCTGTAGTTGATCAGGTGTTGATGTGTAAATATAGGTGGTCACGTGTGTTCATGAGCTCATGCTTGTGTTCTGGATGAGGATCTGATCCCGTGTTGATGGTTTTGCGGGTTGTTGTCGCTGTCCTGTAATCCATCAGCTATTTTCCATACGCCACTGAGCTAAACGAGTGAGAAGAGTCAGTGTGTGTGTGTGTGTGTGTGTGTGTGTGTGTGTGTGTGTGTGTGTGTGTGTAAGAGAGTGTACCTGTTTTTCTATTCTGGTGGGGACTAAAACCTGAATACACAGACTCATGGGGACTCGTGTCACGGTGGGTACCTAAATTGAGGAAAACAAGCTAATAAATCACACAGAATAAAGTTTTTTGAAAATATCTAAAAATGCAGAATGTTTCCCGTGAGGGGTAGGTTTAGGGGTAGGGTGGTGTAGGGCAATCGAAATTATACGGTCTGTACAGTATAAAAACCATTAAGCCTATGGAGAGTCCCCACTTTTCACAAAAACAAACCCGTGTGGTGTGTGTGGTGTGTGTGAGAGAGTGTGTGTGAGTATGAGTGTGTGTGAGAGAGTGAGTGTGTGTGTGTGTGTGAGTGAGGTGTGTGTGTGTGAGAGGTGAGTGTGTGTGTGTGTGTGTGTGTGTGTGAGAGGGAATGAGTGTGTGTGTGTGTGTGTGTGTGTGTGGTGTGGGTGTGTGTGTGCACTGTGTGTGAGTGTGTGTGTGAGGAGTTGAGTGAGGGAGTGAGTGCGGTGTGTGGTGTGTGTGTGTGGAGAGAGTGGTGTGAGAAGTGTGTGTGTGTGGGGCTCGAGAGTAGTGTGAGTGTGAGTGTGTGTGTGGTGGTGTGTGGTGTAGTGGTTGAGTGGGTGTGTGTGAGAGAGAGTTGTGGTGTGAGAGAGAGAGAGGTGTGTTTGTGTGTGTGTTGTTTGTGTGTGTGTTTGTGTGTGTTTCTGTGTGTGTGTGAGTGTGTGTGTTGGGTGGAGTGTGTGTGAGGTGAGGGGGTTTGTGTGGAGTGTGGTGTGTGTGTGTGTGTGTGGGTGAGTGAGTGTTGTATGTGGGTGTGTGGTTTGATATTGCTGTCTGTATGTTCTGGTTAGTATCTCGAGGGCATTCTGTTTTATGCTATGATCTTCTGTCTACAGTATTGCTCATTTTCTCTGTGTTTTCGGAAGGGAAAGAAGCACAGTGTGATTTAACGCACAGCTGATGCGTACGTGTTCACGCGTGTAGCGGTGACTGAGTCTCAAAAAACACACTCACACCACACATCGAGCAAACGTGAGTCGAATTTGTAGCTCATGTGGTATCAGTTAGACAGCCAGCAAGGTTTGGTTTAATGATTGTTCATGTGTTAATGTCTCTTTGATCAAAAACACAGTAAAAACAATGAATTATTATTCTAATGTAAAACAGCTGTTTCTATGTGAATCTCTGTTAAACTGTAAAGTATTTCTGTGATGCGCAGCTGTTGGTATTGTGATTTATGTCACATTCCTCCAGTTTTCAGTGTCACATGATTTTCAGAAATCAGTATAATATGCTGATTGCTGCCGAGAAACATTTCTGATTATTCTCAATGTTGAAAAATGTTGGCTGACACAATATTTTCTTACAAATAATGATAGACAACCATTCAAAATATATTTTTTAATAAATTAATATTGTTATTCATCAAGGACGCATTAAATTGATCAAAAGTGACAGTAAAGACATTAGAAAGTACAAAAGAGTTCTATTTCAAATTAATGCTGTTCTTTTTAACTTTCTTTTCATCAAAGAATTCTGAAAAATAAAACGTATCACAGTTTCCACAAATAATATTGTGCAGCACAACTGTGTTCACCAGTGTTAGTGAGTCAGGGTTATAATCATTATGAAGCGTTTGAGCGTCTCTCTCTCCGTCTCTTTCACTGATAGTGAGTCTATTCCTGGATCGCGGGTCAAGTGTCTCATTGTCTGTTGCCGTTAGAGATCAGGGAGGGTCAAAGTTCGGGGGCGGGGCTTTGATGCCCCCTCTCATCAGCTTTATTAAAATTCACACTTGACTCCCAGCATGCCTTTGTATGTTGTTGCATTTCCTGTGTCAGCGCAGAGGGACATTTGACACCTGTGTGTGTGTGTGTGTGTGTGTGTGTTTTGTGAGAGTGTGAGAGTGGTGAGCTTGTGTGTGTGTGTGGTGTGTGTGGGTGTGTGTGTGGGGGTTGTGTGTGTGTGTGAGTGAGTGAGCGAGAGAGTGTGTGTGTGTGTGAGAGGGTGTGAGTGTGTGTGTGTGTGTGTGTGTGTGTGTCGTGAGTGTGTATGTGTGAGTGTGTGTGTGTGGGTGTGTGTGTGTGTGTGTGGGTGTGTGTGTGTGTGTGTGTGTGTGTGTGTGTGTGTGTGTGTGTGTGTGAGTGAGTGTGTGTGTGTGTGTCTGGGGCTTAAGTGGGACAAGAGTTTTAAGTCTCCAACCACCTGCTTCCCCCTCGACTCCCATCATCCCTCTGGATTTACTGTGTGTTGTGTGTAAAATCACTGTGTCACATGATCTTAAGTGCTTTACTGCTTTAATATATTTTGTGTGCACATATATTCAGACAATACACAGGATTGTGTTACTCTGTGTGAGATGCCCAGCACATAACGAAATCAAGGATCCAGTCTTAAAAAATAAAACATTGTTGTACGACAAACTTCACTAGAACCCTCAACACTAAAATTTGAAGAACAGAAAGTATAGTATGGTACTGCGTAGAACTATTCGCGCAAGTAGTAATAATAACAAAAATAAATACTATTATTAAACGTTGTTTATATTATATAAAGTAATTATTAAAAAATATCTTATTAAAAGAATATCTAATTTTTCGCCAGTTTAATTTTAACAGAAAAACTCACTTTTGTGGAGCACATTGTTTGACACAAAGATAAAAGTAATGATTAATTCAATTGTTATATAAATTAAAAAAGTACTTACATTTCATGAATTGTAATAAAAATGTATTAATGTAATGTTCTATGCCTTAATCTGATTACCACTCTTGGTGTATTAAATCAGAAAAATTTAAGAAAATTAAATTTAAGAATTTAAGACCACACAACACCGATTTCTGAAAAAAATAAAATTTTATTATAGGGCCCCTAGTATGTAAATAATAATAATAATAAATATATACACAAAATAAATAAATAAGTTTTGTGAATCAGTTGCTCTAAAACATGCTTTTGAATAATTAACGTAATTTAAACCATTAAAATGTAATACAGAAAAATTAAAATGGAAAAAACAGAATTTGGAAAAAATAAAATAAAACAGAATTTGGGAAAAAAATAAAACATTTCATAGGCTAATTATTGAAAAAAAAACAGATATATATATATAATTGTTAAAGTTTTATGAAATGTAAAATTTATTTAAAAAATTTTAGAATGTTAACGCATAAAAACGGAATCCAGGAAAAATGAAACAAACAACACAGAAATTGTGTGAAAACAGCACACCTTTCATCCTGTTGTGTGCTGTGGCCTCGCTCAGTTGTTTGTAGCGAGTGAAATCCAGTGTGATTGTGTTTTTATTTCTTAAGCATCAGGACGGATGTTCATTGTCGTCTCGGCTCTGCTCACACTCGGGAATGTCTTAATCGTGATTAATCTGAGCGCAAGAGAGTGCGAGAGATTTACTTTCGTCTCCGTCCAGACAGCAGGCTTTGAGACGGTGACGTCTGGTTTCCACGGCAACGGTTGCCGTGACAGAATGACTGTCTTCATACGCTTCAATCAACAGAGCGGATGAAAAGCTCATTGATAATAAATGGGAAACGAAAATTGATACATTATTTCAAATGGAACCAATCAAATAAAACAAAATAATAGTGACAAAATTAAAATAACAAGAATAAGAACAAAGCGTGAACATGCGAACGTTTACAAAAAGTAAAAAATTACTAAAAATGAGCAACTCGTTATCTTCGTTAACGTTAGTTAATAAAAATACATCTGTTCATTGTTAGTTCATGTTACCTCAGATCCATTAAATAATATTAAAAGATGCGACTTTAGATTTAAATAATGTATTATAAATATTGAAACTAACATTAACTAAGATTAATAAAATGTTTTAGAATTTTTTTCATGTTGTTCATGTCAACTAATATTAACATTTGTGTTTCCGTCAGGGTTATTATTATAGTTAACTAACACTAAAACCAGAAAACTGCTTTTGTTACTTGAAATAAAACTTTTTTTATGGAAATAAAATATTTTTAAAAACTAAAATTGTTTTATTTTAGCTAGTTGCCATGGCAACATTTCTCGTTTTCATTAACCTGAAGTATTAAAATAATATTAAAACTGAAATAAAAAATGCATAGACATGAAAAAATGAAGAAAAACGACGAAGGCACACAACAAAATTGCTAACACTTTAACTAAAATTAAAATAAAAACAAAATAAAAAAAATATATGAAATATAATTAATCCTGGATAAAACAAAAACTGTGTCCGTCTTCATTTCAGGCTTCTAAGCAACAAAATGTGATTATTTTAAAGTGAGCTGATTCTTTTCTAAACCCTCTGCATTAATGTAGTTTTGAAGGACTGAATCACTGTAAACAGCCATAACTGCATCTGAACTCAATCTGAGTCTTTCTAACGCTTTGAACTCAAGTGATTCATAATGTGATTCATTCATTTGATTCGAATCATCTGCTCTTTTGATGCGTGTCCATCAAAATCCAAATAGAAAAGCAGCTTCATCAGGTGATTATGGAGTATATTTCCTCAGTTTCTAGCCAGTGTAACTCTATTGTGACGTGTGCTGTGCTGAGATTCGGCTGGTGAGCTCTGTAATGAATCAGTCGCTCTGATATCAGAGCTCAAGTGCCTCTGTAACTGATATAACGGGGGTAATTTTAGCAGTCGCTCGATGTTTTGGATGCCATCTGCGATATCTTTAGAAAGTGTTGACAAGACAAACATGTGAAAGAGAGTCTGCAGCGACGCTGGAAGAGAAAGATTTAATTACCTGCTGGATTACACACGGATCGTTCAACAAATAACACACTAAATAGAGTCTGAAAATCAGAAAAATTATGCATTTGAATTATTATCTTATTATTTAATATATTTTATTATTATTATATAATGTATATTTAGAATTCAAGTTTAAATATCAAACTAAATATTATAGGAATTATTATTTAACTTTTTACTTAATATTTGAAGATAATTAAGATTTTAATATATTAATGTTTTTTGCACAGAATTTTAACCTGCAGTTTTAATACAATATACATTGTAATAAATGTATTAAATTGATTTTTAGTTATTAAATATATTGACTTATAAACCGGATGTATAAAATGTTTGTTTAATATTTTAATTTTATGTGCTAATATATATATGATATTAAAAAAGTAAAAATAAAGTAATACAATTATTTTCAATATAAAAACTTAAAATATATGTTTTTAAAAATTTAGATTTCAGAGAAACTGTTTTATTGAATATTTTTTGCTTATTTTCGGGAATAATACAAATTGTAGTGAGGTTTATTTTTAAAACAACTCTGTTTTATATATAATTTTGTATAAAAATGGTTTGTATTTTACGCTGTGTGCTAGTAGTCCGTCAAATTCTCACAATGATCTAATCCACACAATTGTTGATTCCACATCAGTGTAAAGAAAGTGTCTGTGTTACTCTGTTTAGTTTTTTATGGGTTGACTGTTTCACTGAGGCACTGTGTTTCTGTCAGTTTATGAGCCTCTGTTGTGTGTTGAATCCACGTTTAGCTGACTTTCCTCTCTCAGACTCGGATCAAAGCGGCTTCACATCCTAAAGCTGAGAAATGGAAGTGACACGTCCACAGAAACCACCTGACCATTAGCATACAGTGTGTGTGTGTGTGTGTGTGTGTCTGTGTGTGTGTACTGGTTTATATATCCTGGTGGGGACTTAAACCGATACACACAGACTCAGGGGACTCGTGTCCCGGTGGGACCTAAATTGTGGTACAAAAGCTATCAATCAGACAGATTAAGTTTGTGGAATCTTAAAAATGCAGAAAGTCGCATGTTAACAACGGGGTAGGTTTAGGGGTAGGGTTGGTTTAGGGCAATAGAATATACGGTTTGTAAAGTATAAAAACCATTACGCCTATGGAGAGTCCCCACTTTTCACAAAAACAAACCTGTGTGTGTGTGTGTGTGTATATAATGTGTGTGAGAGTGTGTGTGTGTTCTGTGTGTGTGTGTGTGTCTGTGTGTGTGGGTGGTGTGTGTGTGTGTGTGTGTGTGTGTGTGTGTGTGTGTCTGTCTGTCTGTCTGTCTGTCGGTGGTGTGTGGAGTGTGGAGTGTGTGCGGGTGTATGTGTGTGTGTGTGTGTGTGTGTTGTGTGTGTCTCGTGTGTGTGGTGTGTGGTTGTGTGTGTGTGTGGGTCTGTCTGTCTGTCTGCGTGGTGTGTGTGTTGTGTGGTGTGTGTGTGTGTGTGTCTGTGTTGTGTGTGTGTGTGTGTGTGCATGTGTGTGTGTGTGTGTGTGTGTGTGTGTTATCGTCGAATTCGCTGTTGTCGCCAGGGTATTGTGGGATGTGATGACATCATGGCATTCTGGGTCACAGCAAGCATGAAGGTGTGAAGTCTGGGAACTTTAGTGAGAATGAGTGTGCCTGTTCTCTCTCAGGTCCAGTGCTCTGTCTGTTATCTATACGTGGGTTATTTTGAGCCCTTCAGAAGCATGTGACGGCAGCACAGGAAGTGCCTTATGGGAAATTAATAGTATCTAAAATTCAATTTGACCCACATTTGATTTTTAAGCTGCTTGATAACCCAGGTTCAATGCTTTATTTCTTCTTGAAAGTGTGTGACTTTTCCTCATTTAGGATCCTGAATGTGCGAGTAAAGTTTCGTGTTTTGGGAACTTTGCTGTTCATATTTTGGTGTCAAACTGAGCCACATTTGGTTTCCATGCCATTCAGAAAATAAACACTTTGAACAAAAAACTGATGAAGGTGAAAACAGAGAAAGATTAAGGCGAAAAATAAAACAACCTTTATTATAGCTTGTCGAAGACTGTATTATGAAATACATGAGAATTTAGAAACTTTTATGTTACATTTGTATTTTAGATTAAATATATATAATATTATTTTTGGATATCATTTTAGTATTAAAATGTAGTTACACTAACAGCAAACGTTTATACACAATAATCATTTGATATTATTTTTTTTAACTTACATTTTAACCATTTTTATTTATGTAAATTTAATATTCTATAACATTTTATATATAGTACTATATATAATATATATATCATTGTGAAATACTAGGTAAGAGTTTACCGAATACAAAAAGAAAGTTAACTGCACAAAAATAATTGTAATTTTAAACGGTGGGGTCATAGTTTATATTTTCTTTTTATAAAAATATTGCATAAAAATTTTATAATTTACCTGTACGTGATCTCAGAACAGTTCCTGTAAGTGTGTTCAAGTCAGTATTAATCACTGATTAATTAAAATATCACAGAGACTTTAGAGTGCAGGACTCTTTGCACAACAGACAGGAACAATATGCCTAGCAACACCCTAGCAACATCCTAGCAACACCCTAGAAACACCCTAGCAACATCCTAGAAAACACACTAGCAAAACCCTCGAAAATACACACGGCCTAAGCAACATGCCTATCAACCCCCTAAGCAACCAACCCCTAGTAAACACCATAGCAAAAGAAACATAGAAACACCCTAGCAACATCCTATCAACACCCTAGCAACACCCTAGAAACACCCTAGCAACACCCTAGCAACACCCTAGCAACACCCTAGAAACACCCTAGAAACACCCTAGCAACACCCTAGCAACCGTCCGCATCACTCTAGCATCATGCCGATGTGTTTTGCACGGGTAAATATGTACAAATCTCACATTTACAGATTCTGCTCTCAGCAGTTCTGGAGATTTTCCCTTCTAATCAGTGCAGAAAATCTCAGAAATGTCTGTGTAATTGTATAGCAATCCGTTTAATGGAGTAAATGTGGGTCAGTGACCTCTGACGGACGAGGTCAGACTGTTACAGTTCGCTGTCGCCACGGAAACAGAGTAGCATTCGGACACGGTGATGTCACGGCTGGAAACAGGAAGTGGTTTGCGCTGTTAAAGCGGCGTGAAGCATGCGGTGGCGTCACATCTGCATCTCAGTTTCAGACACACGAGCCGCTGCAGCTGCAGATAGAAATAATCACGCGGACGAGGATCAGATATCAGCGTCATCAAACCAGCAGCACTTCACATACTGTACATCCTGCATTTATTCACTTAATCAAACTATGCATTGTGCATTTATTCATAATGCATTATGATGCACATTATGATTATTTACCAGCAGCATCTTTAAAGTTCAGCCTGCATTTTATTATTTTAAAAGTGGGGTTTGATTGGGGTTTTTAATGAATGTATACCTTTTAAGCGGGCATATAGGCAAATAAATAATATTATAATAATGAAAAGATATAGCACAATATATTATAATATAATATAAAACACGATTAAGAAATAATTAGAAGAATATAAATATTATATTAAATTATTAAAAATTCATAAATTGTAAATCAACTAATAAATATTTTTTTTTTTTTTTTTTTTTTTTGTGACTCTAAAGCGTATGTTTTAGCTCTTGGAGAATGATAGTCTGTGGTCCGTAATATAATAATATAAAAAATTTACATAAAACAAGAAATGTGTGTATATACACAGTGCTGGGTGGATAACTTATTTTAGGTAACATATTCTGATTACTTTTAGACTACTTTTGACTGAAACTTGTTTATAGATTTGAATGGGATTATGGTTATAAAAAAGCAAAGAGAAATAAAATATAGAGTGAATTTCTGGTTTGATATCAACGTCATGAAATGCATTACACCTGACATTACACCAGGGTCTGATATTTATATTATGTAGAGTGTAGTATTTGAAAGAAATGCGGAGGGTTTATGAGTTGACGAAAAAGTAATGTTTAATTAAATCACAAAAAATGTGAAATTGAATGCTTGCTTTTTAGATGTTTTATTTGTTTGCCTGCATGTCTATATATAATTATTAAACAACATTAGAGAACTGAGCATGTAAATGTGTTGTTAAATTATTGAAATATTAACTGAGAGCTGCTTTGGTTGCCAAATTCAGAAGCATGGATCTCAAATTAATTTACATGACCATATTATATTTTGAATATTCAACGCTGAATTATGACTTCTTCTTTTTTTAATTTAAAATAGAAAAAGAGGAATTAGAGAGAATCAATATTTTTTTTATAATGTACTACCATTATATAAATATGTAATCATGTAATCCTTAAAAAGTAACTTTAATCTGATTAAAATGTAATGTAATCCAATTGCAGGTACTTTATTTATGGAATCTGATTACATGTAATCCGTTACTCCTCAGCACTGTATACTTTATTATATTTACTTTTAATGGTGAATGATTTCTGCAGTCCAGAGTTTGATCCTTGAAGTTGTCGGGTTTGTGTTTGTTTGGACCCACATCAGCTCTTTTAATGTGGATTTATGCTTGTTTTTCTAAAAGCTGGCTTTGGACAGAACTGCGGAAACGCATGTAACATCTCATTCCCAGACACATTTAACTCCACCACAGACCTCCAGCCGTCAGACGCCGCGTGTGCTGGATCACATTCAGCAGCTTTTCCTGCACTCGACTTATTATTTCCCTGTTTTGGTTCTGGCTCTTTGAGTTCATGAATGTACGAGCCGCTTTTCACCCGTCGAGAGGCTTGATCTGTGTTCTTCATGCGCCGGAGCTCGTTTCCACATCGTTCTCTAGAGTTTTTGGAGGGTTACTTCTAAATCAAGCACAAAAACATTTGTAACTTTTGAAGGAGGTCAGAGGGAATGTGTTTATTCCTGGTCGCCCTCATACTCTCTTTACATTTAAAGATGGTGTGAGTGGTTTTTGCACGCACAGATTTGTGGGTGGTTGCTAGGGTTTTAGGGTGTAAATAATCGGTGTAGTGCAATTAGTAAAGTTTCAGATTGCCTTTGCTTTTTCGGTTGCTAGGGTGTAGCTATGTGGTTGTTAAGGGTTTTCAGAGTGTTTTTAAGGCATTGTTGTTTTGGTTAGGTGTGTGGAAGGGTGCTAGGGTGTTGCTTGCGGTTGTGTAGGTTTTCAGAGTGTTTAATGCATGGTTGTTTGGTTAAGTGCTGTGGGTGGTTGTAGGGTGTGGCTATGCGGGTGTTCGGGTTTTCAGAGGGGTTTTTAATGCATTGCTTTTGGTTAAGGTGCTTTTAGGTCATTGCTAGGGTGTTGCTATGCGGTTGTTAGGGTTTTCAGAGTGGTTTTTAATGCATTGTTGTTTGGTTAAGGTGCTGTGGGTGTTTGCTAGGGTGTTGCTATACGGTTGTTAGGGTTTTCAGAGTGGTTTTAATGCATTGTTGTTTGGTTAAGGTGCTGTGGGTGTTTGCTAGGGTGTTGCTATACGGTTGTTAGGGTTTTCAGAGTGGTTTTTAATGCATTGCTTTTTGGTTAAGGTGCTGTGGGTGATTGCTAGGGTGTTGCTATGCGGTTGTTAGGGTTTTCAGAGTGGTTTTTAATACATTGCTGTTTGGTTAAGATGCTGTGGGTGATTGCTAGGGTGTTGCTATGCGGTTGCTAGGGGGTTTTCAGATGGTTTTTAATAATGTTGTTTGGTAAGTTGCTGTGGGGTTGCTAGGGTGTTGCTATGCGGTGTTAGGTGTCAGAATGTTTAAGCATTGCTTTTTGGTTAGGTGCTGGGCGTCATGCTAGGGTGTGCTATGCGGTGTTGGGGTTTCAGAGGCGGTTTTTAGATGCATTATTTTGGGTTATTTATGGTGCTGGGGTCATGGCTAGGGTCGCTATGAGGTGTTAGGGTTCAGAGGGTTTTTAATCATTGCTGTTTGGTTAAGGTGCGGTGGGTGGTTGCTAGGGTTGTTGCTATGCGGTTTGTTAGGGTTTTTAGATATGGTTTTGTGTTTTAATGCATTGCTTTTGGGTTAAGGTGCGTGGGTCATTGCTAGTGTGCTGGCTATGCGGTGTAGGTTTCAGAGTGGTTTTTAAGCGCTGGTGTTGGTGTTAAGGTGTGTGGGTGTTTGCTAGGGTGTTGCTATGCGGTTGTTAGGGTTTTCAGAGTGGTTTTTAATGCATTGTTGTTTGGTTAAGGTGCTGTGGGTGGTTGCTAGGGTGTTGCTATGCGGTTGTTAGGGTTTTCAGAGTGGTTTTTAATGCATTGTTGTTTGGTTAAGGTGCTGTGGGTGTTTGCTAGGGTGTTGCTATACGGTTGTTAGGGTTTTCAGAGTGGTTTTAATGCATTGTTGTTTGGTTAAGGTGCTGTGGGGTGGTTTGCTAGGGCGTGCCTATGCCCCCCCCCGGTTGTTAGGGTTTTCAGAGTGGTTTTTAATACATTGCTGTTTGGTTAAGGTGTTGTAGGTGGTTGCTAGGGTGTAGCTATGCGGCTGTTAAGGGTTTTCAGAGTGGTTTTTAATGCATTGTTGTTTGGTTAAGGTGCTGTGGGTGGTTGCTAGGGTGTTGCTATGTGGTTGTTAATGGTTTTCAGAGTGTTTTTTACTTACTGTTAATCAGCTGCTATAGTGTTGTGGGTGGTTGCTAGGTCATTGGTATCCAGGGTTAGGGTTTTCAAAGTGGTTTTCATTACATTGCTATTTGCTTAGAGTTTTGGGGGTGGTTGCTAGGGTGTTGCTGTGTGGTTGTTAAGGGTTTTAGAATGGTTTTTTTACTGCATTGTTATTCAGTTTCTAGGGTGTTGCTGTGTGGTTGTTAAGGGTTTTAGATTTTTTTTACTGCATTTCTATTCAGTTGCTAGAGTGTTGCTGTGTGGTTGTTAAGCAATTCACAGTGGTTTTTACTTCACTATTTGGTTAGAGTTTTGTGGGTGGTTGCTATCTGGTTGTTAGAGATTTCAAAGTGTTTTTTACCACATTGCTGTTTGGTTAGACTGTTGTGGTTGGTTGGTTGCTAGGGTGTTGCTATGCAGATTTAGGTTTTTCAGAGTGGTTTTTACTGCATTGCAATTTGTTTGGGGCATGGTGGGTAGTTGCTAGAGTAATTTTCACTGTTGCTACAGTATTATGGATGGTTGCTAGGGTGTTGCTATGAGATTGGTTTTCAGAGTGGTTTTACGCATTGCCCAATTGTTTGGGGCATGGTGGGTAGTTTGATAGAGTAGTTTCATGTTGCTACAGATGGTTACGGGTGTTGCTAGGGTGTTGCTATGCGAATTTAGTTTTCAAGTGGTTTTTAATGCAGTGCCAATTTGTTTGGGGCAAATGGTGGGAGTGCTAGAGTAAGTTTTCCCGTGGTACGTGTTACGGGTTGGTTGCTAGGGTGTTGCTATGCAGATTTAGGTTTTTCAGAGTGGTTTTTACTGCATTGCAATTTGTTTGGGGCATGGTGGGTAGTTGCTAGAGTAGTTTTCACTGTTGCTACAGTGTTACGGGTGGTTGCTAGGGTGTTGCTATGCAATTGCTAGGTTTTTTCAGAGTGGTTTTTTTACTGCATTGCAATTTTGTTTGGGGCAAATGGTGGTAGTTGCTACAGTAGTTTTCAATGTGTACATGTATTATGGGTTGGTTGCTAGGGTGTTGCTATGCAGATTTAGGTTTTTCAGAGTGGTTTTTACTGCATTGCAATTTGTTTGGGGCATGGTGGGTAGTTGCTAGAGTAGTTTTCACTGTTGCTACAGTGTTACGGGTGGTTGCTAGGGTGTTGCTATGCAGATTTAGGTTTTTCAGAGTGGTTTTTACTGCATTGCAATTTGTTTGGGGCATGGTGGGTAGTTGCTAGAGTAATTTTCACTGTTGCTACAGTATTATGGATGGTCTAGGGTGTTGCTATGTGGAGTTGTCAGTGGTTTTTACTGCATTGCTTTTCAGTTTGTTGTTTTTTTTCAAGCTGATTGCACAGATTGTTTTGAAACACACACACACACATGTACAGTCTCAGCCTCTCATGACTCTGTACTCACTCATAAACTTGTTCAAGTTTGTCTCGTATTTTTAGCCTGTGTTTGGTCTCGTGTCAGCGGCTCCTCTGGCTTCATTCTGTAATTTTAGATATTTTTTTCATTCTGGAGTGTTTCAGCATGAGCACCGTGAGTAAGCAGAGCCCAGCAGAGCCAGCACGAGTTCACAGCAGCCGTTCGGCTCAGACCGACCCAAATAAGAGTGCGTCCTACATGTCAAACCACACGTGACCCGCTGCAGACTCTCTCACGCTGACAGTAACGGATGATGGAAACACCGTCACACAGTGATGCTAATAACAGGAGACTTTCATAATATACTATAGCATTCACAAGTATTCACATGGAGACCCTTTTCACTCCAGGCACTAAGCAAAAGAAGACCTTAGCAACCATCCAGAGACTGTATGGAGACAGCAGCTGCTGGAGAGGTCAGAGGTCAGAAAGTCCATAAACCTCAGGTTACTGCAGAGCATCTGAATCTGTAATAAGAGAATACTGTACTTTTTATACTTTTTCTTAATTGTACAGTGCCTTGGGAGTGATTTTCAATGGAGAGGGGACTTTTTTAATACTAATAATAATAATAACAATATACATAATCCTTATATTTTTTAAAATGTTGTTTTTACTGTTTTTTTTGTATTATTGGTAATTCAATCATTTTCCTTTTGTTAAATTATTCAACTTAAACATGTTTTAAAAAGTTTGCAGGCAAGCTGCTTTATAAATGTAATAATATTAATTTTAATACAATGACTACGTCATGACTTAGATACATACTGATTGTTATTATTATGTATAGTTTTTAGTATTAAAGTTTTTGTATAATAAAAGAAAAACTTTATTTAAAGTATTTTATTACTATTATTCCGTAATTTCAGTATTATTTATCTTTTTATTATGTTTATTCAGTTTTATAATGTGCTTTAAGATTTGGTGTTAGCACATCTGTGTTTTTATTATTATTTTATTAGTACACTAATCAGTGTTTATTTTATGATTTCAGCTTAACGCACTTCAGATTTGCACTAGCACTTTAAATGATACATCGTTCTATTTATCTATTTTATGCAGTTGTATTTTATTATTTCCATATATTGCTTTAAGAGTTACATGGCCTCTATAAATTGCATAACATTTATTATTATTATTAATTACCTATTTACTAGCTTTTTCTTAATAAATATATGTCATAATAATTTTTTGTTTTCGGGGTTTTTTTTTTTTTTTGATGTATGATATATTGTTTTTAAAGTTGTATTGAAAAATTATATTATTATTATTGTATTATGCTCTGCTAATACAAGCTAGCTTTTTAAAGCAATGTGAAGCATTTGTTTTGGCCTTGTATCGTGGTGTTTGCCAGGGGGTTTCTATCGCATTTGCTAAGGTGTTCTGAGTGTAATTTACATGTTGCTATGCGGTTGCGGTTGTGATTTTCGGGTTGTGCTCGGGTTCCTCCTTCAGGTGTAAATCTGTGGGATTTTTCAGCCTTTTTATCAAAGCTCATAATCTGTGAATGTTAAAAACTGAATCAAAGACTTTGTTTGTCCTTTGTCTCCCTCCGAACCTCCCATCCAGATTACGCTGCTGAGATTAACGAGTCGGGTCACAGATAATCTGATTAAGATCTGGCCAGAGAACTGCAAAACCTGCTGGATTACTGCTGGAGTAGATGTGTACACAATCTCTGATTCCACTATACGCCTTCCGTTTCCACATCTCCTTTCGTTTCCACTATACTCCTTCCGTTTCCACTATTCTCCTTCCGTTTCCACTATACTCCTTCTGTTTCCACTATACGCCTTCCGTTTCCCTATAGCTCCTTCCGTTCCACTAAAACGCCTTCCTTGCCCGCTACTCCTTCCGGTCCCACTATAACCCTTTCCGTTTCCACTAGACTCTCCTTCCGCGTTCCACTATATTAGTCCCGGTCTCTTCCCCGTTCTCCACTATAGCCCTCCTTCCGGTTCCAACTAATACGTCCCTTCCGTTTCCCCCTATACTCCTGCACCGTTTCCACGATCCCGTCATTGCCGTCCCTACTATACGCCTTCCGTTTTTCCACTATACTCCTTCCGGCTTCCACTATACGCCTTCCTTTTCCACGTATACCGTCCTGTCTCCGTTTTTTCTTCCAACTCTTACTCCTTTCACGCTCTCCCACCCGTCTAATCTGCCGTTTCCGTTTCCACTATACTCTTTCCGTTTCCACTATACTCTTTCCGTTTCCACTATACTCTTTCCGTTTCCACTATACTCTTTCCGTTTCCACTATACTCTTTCCGTTTCCACTATACTCTTTCCGTTTCCACTATACTCTTTCCGTTTCCACTATACTCTTTCCGTTTCCACTATACTCTTTCCGTTTCCACTATACTCTTTCCGTTTCCACTATACTCTTTCCGTTTCCACTATACTCTTTCCGTTTCCACTATACTCTTTCCGTTTCCACTATACTCTTTCCGTTTCCACTATACGCCTTCCGTTTCCACTATACGCCTTCCGTTTCCACTATACTCTTTCCGTTTCCACTATACTCCTTCCGTTTCCACTATACTCCTTCCGTTTTCCACTATACGCCTTCCGTTTCCACTATACTCCTTCCGTTTCCACTATACGCCTTCCGTTTCCACTATGTTTCCACTATACGCCTTCCGTTTCCACTGTACTCCTTCCTTCCGTTTCCACTGTACTCCTTCCTTCCGTTTCCACTGTACTCCTTCCGTTTCCACTATACGCCTTCCGTTTCCACTATACGCCTTCCGTTTCCACTATACGCCTTCCGTTTCCCCTATACGCCTTCCGTTTCCCCTATACGCCTTCCGTTTCCACTATACTCCTTTCGTTTCCACTATACTCCTTTCGTTTCCACTATACTCCTTTCGTTTCCACTATACTCCTTTCGTTTCCACTATACTCCTTTCGTTTCCACTATACTCCTTTCGTTTCCACTATACTCCTTTCGTTTCCACTATACTCCTTTCGTTTCCACTATACTCCTTCCGTTTCCACTATACTCCTTCCGTTTCCACTATACTCCTTCCGTTTCCACTATACTCCTTCCGTTTCCACTATACGCCTTCCGTTTCCACTATACTCCTTCCGTTTCCACTATACTCCTTCCCTTTCCACTATACTCCTTCCGTTTCCACTTTACGCCTTCCGTTTCCACTATACTCCTCCCGTCTCCACTATACTCCTCCCGTTTCCATTATACGCCTTCCGTTTCCACTATACTCCCTCCGTTTCCACTATACTCCTTCCGTTTCAACTATACTCCTTCCTTTCCACTATACGCCTTCTGTTTCCACTATACTCCTTCCGTTTCCGTTTCCACTATACTCCTTCCGTTTTCACTATACTCCTTCCGTTTCCACTATTCTCCTTCCGTTTCCACTATACGCCTTTCCTTTCCACTATACGCCTTCTGTTTCCACTATACTCCTTCCGTTTCCGACGACGCCTTCCGTTTCCACTATTACTCTTCCGTTTCCATATAAAAACGCCTTCCCGGTTCCACTATACGCCTTCCATCCACTAGTCTCCTTCCGTTGCCATATACGCCTTCCGTTTCCACTATACGCCTTCCGTTTTCACTATACTCCTTCCGTTTCCACTATGCTCCTTCCGTTTCCACTATGCTCCTTCCGTTTCCACTATGCTCCTTCCGTTTCCTCTATACTCCTTCCTTCCGTTTCCACTATACTCCTCCCGTTTCCACTATACGCCTTCCGTTTCCACTAGACTCCTTCCGTTTCCACTATACGCCGTCCGTTTCCACTATAAACGCCTCCGTTTTTCCACTATCCCCTTCCGTTTCCACATCTCTTTCTCACACATACATACAATCTTCTCTTACATACATATATTTTCTTCAGACATACATACATTCTGTATATATATGTATGTGAAAGGAGAATGTAAGTGTGTGTAAGCAGAAATGTGTGTATTTGTAAGGAGAATGTATGTGTGTGAGAGTGCTAGAATGAATTATGGCTTGTACGGCCCCTCATACAAACACACACACACGCGCACCATACACACACACACACACCACACACAAACAGACACACCACACACACCACACACACACACATGCCACGCACACACACACATACACGCACATAACACAACCGCGCACACATACACACCTCAACACACATCGCCATCACACCCGCACACACCACCATACACACGCACAACACCCATAACCTCGCACACCACACACCACCAGCCCAAAACACAAACACCGCTAACCACATACCACACACACACAAATAAAAACACGCGCACAACACCCACTAACACACACACACTACACCCGACCACACACACATACACCACATAAACACAAACCTCGCACACGACACACGCTCACCACACCCCGCCCTATACACACGCCCACTCACTTACACACACACACACAAACACATACACGCGCACACACACACACACACAAACACAACACAAACACAAACACAACACACACAGACATACACACACACACACACACACTCTTTTTCACACACACACACACACACACAACCGCACATACACACACACACACACACATACACGCACATAAACACACACGCGCACACACACCGCTCACACACACACACCGCACACATACACAACGCCACCATACACCCGCCACAAACAACACAATACACAACACCGCGCAACACTACACACACATACCCCTAAACCAAAAACGCGCACACCACACCGCGCAGCCGGCACAATACACACTGTGCACACCACACGCAACCACATACACAACGACACACACACACACATCCCACACATCACACACGCAACACTACACCACACATAACCACAACCACCACCGCGACACCAACACACAACACACCACACACACCACATCACGCACATAGAACACAAACGCCACACACCACACAACCCGCCGCCCAACACACACGCACACATACACACGTGTGCACACACACATGTGAGGCATGAAAACACAGAGATTCACTGTACAGCTGTCATGCAGGCAATAACGCTCCTCAGTCAGAGACAGCAGGGCTTTAATTAGAGATGGAACTATGATCTGGATGAAAGCTGAGATTTGAATGACTGGCAGCAGGAAGTGGATCTGTTTTTCATTTAATATTTCTATTTTTTTTACAGAATTAGTGAAATTAATGAAAAGGATTTTTAAAATGGAGAAACAGCACTACAGTACGAGTCTGTCTGTGCCTCCTTTTCCATAGCAGACAGATAATAATATCATGTGATTACAGTGTAAGTGTGTCTCTGTGTTTGTGCTGAACTGTATTTGATCCAAACACGTGTGTGTTATTGATGAGGATCTTCATCAGAGATTGATCTGATGTTAGTGGAGCGGGATGTTCTCGCCGGCGGGAAGGTGAACGGGACACTGAACCTGGTCTAGATCAGACTAAACCAGTTTGTGACTGGTATTTCTTCTCTCTCGTCCTCTGCTTCTCCTCTTGGATGTTGATGTAATTGCTGCAGTGTTTTCTTCTGCCCTGAAGAGATCTGCAGTCTGAACGGATTTTTCATGCGAGTGACGTATGATCCTGACGGACATGCAAACGTCACCTCTTCCTCCTCTCTCTCTCTCTCCTCGCTCGGTGGTCCACTGTCTCTCGCCCAGCGCTTTGAATTAAGATCAGGCGTGTATCTGAAGGATCTGCTGTAGGATGATGATTGATTCGGAGGTATTGTTCGCCGACCCACCTAAGTGACCTAAACCCGCACTAAATAACCCTCTCCTCGCTCTCTCTCTCCTCTCTTCCTAGAAAAGCGGGAAACTCAAATGGGCCGGCCCTGCGAGGGCTCGTTTTCCCTCAGCAGATATTCCAGTATAAACACACATTCGTGTTCAACTCACCTGTGCCATTTCTTAGATTTTGGCGAATATTGTTTTCTGAAGAATAGAACCTGTAAGTTTTGCTTAATTTTGGAAAAAGACTATTGATGACACTCAACCGGTTGTGGTCCTTACAGTTGTTTTGATAAGGGAACAATCATTATCTAGTTTCGACCTACTTGTCTTCAGACATCCCCCCTATACATGACAGTAAGATCGCTTTAACAAGTGACCAACTTGTTTTTGCGACGCAATGAAACTCCCCAATCTCGATACAATGATAGAGATCTTAAAATAAAGATTCCACAGAATATTTTATTAAGAGCTAGATCTAAATCATCTGGCAATATCGTTAATACTCTTGCATAGATAGCATGTGATTAGTGCACTTCGCGTCAATTGCGTTGAATGGACACAATCGGTCCGACAACTCCTTATATTAACATAAACATTAAGAGCAGAGATATGGTAGTTAAAGTGTCCTAATATGTTGGACTCGCCTGACACCAGGTTTCCATGGAATCTAAGTCAGAAAACATGTAATCTTCCAGAATATACATTTAATAGTAGAATCATGTTTCCAATGATTGCGACACGCTTCTCGTAAACCCCTCCCTTCCGAACCTACTGTGTCTGATTGTGCCGCGGGCGCGATCTTTCAGGCAATGGAAAAAACAACTGTCTTTCCAGCGGAAACCAGTGTCTTCTCGAGACCTGATGTAAGAACACTACTAGCGGGAAGTGTTTGTGGGGCAGGTCAGAGTGTTCGTATTTGCGGGCAGGGCCGGGGATTATGCAATGTTGCTTACCTTGTGACTTATTAGTTAACAGTCAAAAGCTTCAAATAGCGCCTCTTTAAGAGCGTTCAGATCTACTCTGTCTTTTGCGAGACAATAAGTGCTTTATGTATCATGCCTTTTTGATAACAACTTATGCAGACTGTTGTACATTGAAGATACTACTTCCAACTTGCCCAAAATAATTTTCGGAAAAACCCTTATACCTGCTCTTTAAACAAAACAAATGAAAAACACCAGATATAGCTAATAAACATAATAACTTACACAAAGTTTAAATATATATATATATATAAAAACAGACAGAGACATTTATTTAATGTTCATCTGATCTAATTTTGTGACTTTTCTTTCTTTTTTAAAGATGTTTTCTTTGGATTGTTTGACTACTCAAAAGAGAATATAGGAAAACACAACTGGAAACTATCTAAAGTTCTGTTCATCCTAAAGCAGTCAAAACTGCATCTCTTAATCCTATTTGTCCTCTTAAGGTGGAAATGTATTTATTTATTTATTTTTTGTTAACCTAGCCACTCCCTTAAAGGGTCCTATTATCTCTTTGACAAAGTCTTGATTATTAGATTGTGGGTGTGTAGCTAGAACATCGCCTCATCTTGGTGGTTCGAAAACGTCGTTATTTTACATAGTTATATTATTTAAAATACCGTTCTCCCCAGCTTGGCACAAATCGGCGCGATTAGTTCCGGCTTTGTGAAGCCGACCTTCCGAAGAAACTAAGTGTTTGTATATGGTTACTGTCCCGTGTCGTTTGATTGGCGCACAGCTTTACGACGTTGTTTCAGTACTGCCACCCTCTATGCTCTGTCTTGGTCCACAAAACGTTTTGGGCGAATCCGCACGTCCCTCCCTCATGTTGTGAAGCTGTTCCTCCAGTTAATTGCTGCAGCACACATAGCAATTGGGTTTAATTCTAAGGAAACAGTAAAATAAATTGCACCACGGTTCCTGACATCATCCGCTTTCGAAGCCCAAACGGGAGGTGAAGAAAAACAGCGTTTCAGGCGGTCGCGCAGCGTCACGCCACGTCTTAAAAATTAAAATATATTATTTTCTATGAGTAGGCACACCGGAGGCGCCGTTCGGCGTCTGTCCGCGGCACCCAGCTACGTCGTGTTATACTTGTAAGAATTGTTCTAAACATGCCGAAAATTTTAAGCTACAGCACATCAGCTCTTCTTCTTGGTTTTCTCTGAAGCACTAACTCTGCAACAGCTCTTCTTCTTCATCGTCTCTCGTCTGATCGCTCACGGGATCACCACGCGGTTCTAACCTCGCCCCTCCCCACCTCCCAACCATTCGAATTTCTGTAGGCGTGAATTATTTGTAATGATATTCCAATGAGCCGCTTTTTGTGATATCACAAAGCCCGGAAACCTAAGTGCTGTAGTCCAAACGAGCCGTTTGCTTTAGTTGAAAATGGATTTTTAAAAAAACTAAATATCTCCCTTTGGAGAGGACTTTGAGATCTGTAACTTTCTAGATCTTTTTATGCCCAAACATACACACTACACACGTACTAAAATTCAAAAAGTGAAAAAGCAGATAAAAAATTAACCATGGTAAAAAACAAAAAAATGGGTTCGTAGAGTTCAACCATGGTAATCACAAGTAGACCATGGTATTTTGTAGGTAAAAATGGTATACAGAAGACCATAGGAAATTCCAATCTTAATCAATGATTGCATACCTATTGTAGCACTTTGGGAATATTTTGCACTCCAGTGGGTTAAGTTGATTCGACAATAATTGATTTCGAAAAGGCTACTCCGTTTCACACCCATTTTTGGGTGGTAGGTTTGTCACTATCGCTTTTGCGTTTCAACTTGCTCCCGCAATAGGATTTGTTTTTTGACTATAAGTCTACTGTGACGATTAGCTGATATAATTTTAACGGGTCCTAATTATGCTCTTTTTAACAAAGTCCTTGATTTGGTTTTGGAGGTTGTACTAGCTACCTGGCTCTCATACGGTAGGTTTGTGTTTCGGACATATTTAATACATGATGACAACACCGTCTCTCCCCATCTGGCATGACCGGCGTCGAATAGTTCCTTACAATGCAGCGCCCGCCTTGCTGGAATACTAAATGTTCTTTGATGGTTACCAGACCGGTGTGTGTTGTGATTGGTTATCTGGGCCGGTGTGTGTTGTGATTGGTTAGCTGGGCGAGTGTGTGTGCTGTGATTGGTTAGCCAGGCCGGTGTGTGCTGTGATTGGTTAGGTGGGCCGGTGTGTGCTGTGATCGGTTTGCTGGGCCAGTGTGTGTGTTGTGATCGATTTGCTGGGCCAGTGTGTGTGTGTTGTGATTGGTTTGCTGGGCCGGTGTGTGTGCTGTGATTGTTTAGCTGGGCCGGTGTGTGCTGTGATTGTTTAGTCGGCCAGGTTGTGCTGTGATTGGTTAGCTGGGCCGGTGTGTGTGCTGTGATTGGTTAGCCGGCCCAGTGTGTGCTGTGATTGGTTAGCCAGGCCAGTGTGCATTGTGATTGGTTAGCCGGGCCAGTGTGAGTTGTGATTGGTTAGCCGGGCCAGTGTGAGTTGTGATTGGTTAGCCGGGCCAGTGTGAGTTGTGATTGGTTAGCCGGGCCAGTGTGAGTTGTGATTGGTTAGCCGGGCCAGTGTGTGATGTGATTGGTTAGCCGGGCGGTTTTGGCTGTGATTGGTTTGTCGGGGAGCCAGTGTGTGTGCTGTGATTGGTAGCCAGGCCGGTGTTGGGGTCTGGGATTGGTTAGGTCGTGGCCAGGAGGGGGTGCTGGGGATTGGTTGTAGCCATGCCGGTGTGTGTTGTGATTGGTTATCTGGGCCAGTGTGTGTGTTGTGATTGGTTAGTTGGGCCGGTGTGTGCTGTGATTGGTTATCTGGGCCAGCGTGCGCTGTGATTGGTCAGCTGGGTCAGCGTGTGCTGTGATTGTTTAGTCGCCAGTGGCTGTTCTGTGATTGTTAGCCAGGCGGTGTTGCTGTGATTGTAGCCGGCCGTTGCGTGCCTGTATTGTGTTAGCCGGAGCCGGTGTGGCGGTTAGTGATTGGTTCCTGGCCTGTGGTGTGCTGTGAATTGGTTATCCGTCCGTGTGATGCTAGTGATTGGGGTAGCCGGCCGTGTGTGCGGTGATTGATACCCGGGGCCGGTGTGTGCTGTGATGGTTTATCGTGCGTTGTGTGCTGTGAGTGGTTATCCTGGGCCGTTGTGTGTGCCTTTGATTGGTTAGGTGTTCTTCGGCCAGTGGTGTGTGCTGTGATTGGTTAGCCGAAGCGCGGTGTGTGCTGTGATTGTTGCCGGCCTGTGTGGCTGTGTTGTTAGCCGGGCCTGTGTTGTGCTGGTGATTGGTTAGTTCGGGCCAGTGTGTGTGCGGTATGGGGTTAGTCGGACCAGTGTGTGTCTGTGATTGTTAGCCGTTGCCGGTGTGTCTTGATTGGTTACCTGCCGGTGTTGGCTGTGATTGGTTAGCTGGCCTTGTGTAGCGGGATTTGTTGTAGCCCGGCCCAGTTTGTGGTGCTGTATTGGTTCGCCGTGGTGGCGTGCCGGTGTGTGCTGTGATTGGTTTAGCCGGGGTGCCGGTGTGTGCGGTGATTGGTTAGTAGCGCGGGCCATGTGTGGCGTGCTTGTTAGCCTGGCCATTGTGTGCTTGATTGTTAGCGACGGCCTTGGGTTCTGTGATTGGTTACCGCCGGTGTGTGTGCTTGTGATTGGTTAGCCTCGCGTGTGTGTCCCTCTGATTGGTTAGCGGGCCGGTGTAGTGCTGTTAGTGTTTACCGGCCAGTGTTTTGTTATGGTTTAGCTGGCCCTTGTGTGCCGGGTGATCGATGAGCTGGGCCAATGTCTTGCTGTGATGGTTAGCCGTGCCGTGTGTGTTGTATTGTTACGGGCCAGTGGTGTGCTGTGGTGGTGCCCGGCCGGTGTGTTTGCTGTGATTGGGTTTCGCAGGCCAGTTGTGGGTGTTGTTTATGCATCAACTCAGCCGCACTGTCGGGAAAGTCAATGCCCCTTAACCATAGCCCCTGCGAGCTTTCAGTTTAAGTATTGCGTCCAAATCAATCATTTGGAGCGGCGATTGTGGAATACCCTGCTGAGTGCAACCACTCTCGGTTCGTCTGTGCTGGAGCTAATCGTGCTGCGACATCGTGACACACTCTTTGCTTCTCTAGTGCGCCCAACCAGGTCTCGTCCCATTCGTGGGTATTTGTGATATCATAAATCCCGGAAAATATGTGTTGTAGTTCAAACGAGTCGTTCGTTGTAGTTTTGAAAAGTGATTTCTGTTTAATAAAATATCTCCTTTTGAAGTGGACTTTGAGCTTTGTAACTTTGCAGATCTTTTTTATGCTCAAACAGCAACATTACAGACTAACTCAAGTTGAAAAAGTGAAAAAGCATAATAGGACCCCGTGACTTAGATCAGATCTATGTTAACCAATAATATCATTAAAGTTGGGTCCATCTGATGTGTGTGTGTGTGCAGGACGATAAGGATCTGGTTCATGAGTTCGTTATGGCTGAAGGTCTGACGTGTTTGATCAAGGTCGGCGCTGAAGCGGATCAGAACTATCAGAACTACATCCTCAGAGGTCCGTTTGCATCCTCAGACTTCTGAAAGTTTCAGGACCATTTTAAATATTTCATGTATTATAGGTCATGATTTTCTGTTGTAGACTTTTCTTGCATTTTCATCACCATATGAGGGAGAACAGCGCCACCTTTTGGTTACCATTGTTATTACTATAGAAATCCATGCTGTTTTTTTAATACACTTTATTGTAATGAACTGTCTTTAATGTTGTTTTATAAATGTTTCTTCATAATACCCTAATGTGGTGCTTCTGTAAAAGTTTTAAGTCTATTTTTTTCTCCCTAAATTCACTATAATGCCAAAAAAATCAGTATCATTACAGTAATTCATCTGAGATTTATTTCTGTATTTTGTAATTATTTTTAAAAGATAATAACAACGGTTAGATTACTGTATAAAAAAATTACTATAATAAAAAAGATTGGTATTCAAATTAGCAGTAATTGTAAAGCCCAACACCAAATACTACCATTATTTATATATATATATAAAAAAATAATAATAAAAATGACAAAAACAAATAAGTAATGCTAAAAATGAATTAAGTATAATAATTATGATTAATTATTAATCATTTTATAGCAACACCAAATTCCACCGTTTGCTGCGTGATTTTTACACACCTAATACTACTGAAATCAAAATGAATTAATTATATTAATTATGTCTATAAATTAATTATTACTTATAATCAATCATTATTAATTACTAGTTATTTTAAAGCCACACCAAATGCTACCATGATGCATGCATTTAATAATAAATACACAATTAATAAACAATTAAAACTACAAAATAATTCTGAATTAATACTTAATTATAATGAATAATTATCAATCATTTTAAACCACACCAAATACTGCCATGATGCATAACTACAGTAATAATTAAATAATTAAAGCAAAAAAATAATTATACTGTATGATTATGAAATTAATTACTTGAATTAATTCATATTAATATTAAATTTAAACGCTAGCCAATACAAACACCTGCATGTTTATATATATATATTTATATAATAAAAAACAACTAATAATCGTTTATATATCTAAATGAAAAAGTATTTTGTACCTGAGATGCAAAATATTTGACCTCTGCAATCTCAATAAAATCCTTCTTCCCGTGATTACAGTTGCCTGTGATTGGTCCATCATGAGCAGCGCTGACAAAAGTAACGTGTCACATGACACGGATTTATTCATCATTAGAATAAAAACAAGCTGAAGAGTTACAGTAGAGTGTCAGAATAACCCTGAGTATTATTATTAGCGCTGTTGTATCTGACCAATCAGAGCCAGCATCCAGGCTGCTAAGCCCCACCCACTGTCAGAATCATCAGTTTTATGTTAATGAGCGCTCAGTCCCTTGTGTTTCTATCTGCAGCTCTGGGTCAGATCATGCTGTATGTGGATGGGATGAACGGGGTCATAGGTCACACCGAGACCATCCAGTGGCTCTACCTGCTCACCGGCTCAAAGGTGACACACCGTTTGATCAGTGTGTGTGATGTAGTCAGAGGAGGCGATGATCCGTGTGTGTGTGTGTGTGTGTGTGTGTGTGTGTGTCAGTTTCGTCTGGGGGTCAAAACCTCTCTGAAGCTGCTGCTGGTGTTTGTTGAGTATTCAGAGTGCAACGCACCGCTGCTCATCGAGGCCATCAACACTGTGGACTCTAAGAGAGGTACAAACATAAATAATACAATTATTTTTCATTTAAATTAGCATAAATTGAAAGCCAAACCTAGTACTACCATGATGAATGAATTTAAAATAATAAATGCACAATTAATAAATAATTAAAGCTAAAATAATCATTAATTATACTTATATTTTTGATTATAAACTAATAATTGCTTATGATTAATAATTATTCATTATTCTAAAGCCACACCAAATACTACCATGATGCATGATTTTTTAAAATTATAAATAAACAATGAAAAATCATTAAAACACCAAACACTAAATACTACTATGATGCATACATTTTTTAAAATAATAAATAAACAATTTATAAATGTTATTAATTTATACCATAACAATGAAAATGTATTCATTTATCGTTATAAATATAAGTAATTCCTATAAATAATATAAATAATTATAAGGAATATTGCTAAAAATTAAATAATTAAGTATCTTTTTGCAGTACATTAAATATATGCAGGTAGATATAATTACAAACATTTACAATAAAAACCAATTTAATAATAAAGTAATTTTAGTAACGTGATGGGAGAGAAAAGTTTACTGGTCTATGAAACTAATGTCCCAACGAAATAATCTTTCTTATTCTTTTAGCTGATATTTGATGGTATGTAAAGAATGATTAAATGAATTCTTTAAATAATTAATAAGCAAATAATAAATAAGTAAATATTATTAAATTATAATAACAATGAAATTATGATTATAATATATAATAAAGACACCAGCACTAAATTGCTTATTGGTTTGCTCAGTCTGAGTTGTGAAGATTTTCGGAATAATCATGTGCGCTGGTGGGTGTGTTGTGTGTTGTGGTCAGCGGTAAGCTGTGGTTCAAAGCTATGGAGTTTTAGCAGAGAAGGATGGTGTGGACACAGAGCTGCTGGTGTATTGCTGACCCTTATTAACAAGGTGGAAATAGCACTTCACACACAAAAACACACAAACCACACACACACACACACACACACACACACACACAACACACTCACACACACAAACACACACACACACCACACACACACAAAAACACACACACACACACACATAAACACTCACACACACACACACAAACACACAAACACACAAAAAAAAAAAAAAAACTCACACCACAACACACACAAACACAAAATCACAATCTCAACACACTCACACTCACTCACAAGCACAAACCACCACAAAACACAAACTCACACAAAAACTCTCAATCACACACTCACACTCTCAACCTCCACACTCACACGCATCACACTCACACACACACACATCACACACACACACACAACACACACATCACACACACACACACACCACACACACACACACACACTCACACCACACACACACACACAAACACACACTCGCACTCACACACTCACACTCACACCAAACACACCACACACACACACACACCATACTCAACTCACACACACACACACACACACTCACATTCTAGCAAATCACACCACACACACCAATCACACTCCATTCACATTTCACGCCCACACCACTCACACTCACTCACACAATCACCACACAAACACTCACATATCCCGAGGACACGTAACACAAAGATGAGCGAATTAACTATCACTATGAATCCCTACCCATGGCGCATCAACTCAGATCTGTGTCAGACACCCTCCAGCAGTTCACACTCACTACCCACACTCCACATCAGTCTTCTCATATTTCTCTTCCCTCCTTTTATGACACTCTTAATATCCCATCCGATTTGGGCTCTTGAGAATTGCAACTTCTCAACTCACACACACACACACACACACCACAACACTAGCACTCACATCCACTCAAAGACCACACAAACACACTCTCACTCACTCACTCACACACATACTCACACTCACACACTCACACACACACCAACACACTCACACACACACACACACACACACAGACTCCTCTCACACCACTCTCACTCACTATCACTCACACATCTAACACACACTCACAAACCTCACACACTCTCACTCACACACACACACACACACACAACACTCTCACACTCCACTCAATCACACTCACAGCAACACACACACACACCCACACTCTCACTCCCTTCACTCACACTCTCCACACACAACACACACACCTCACATTCACACTCTCACTCTCACTCCCACCACACAAACACACAAACACAACACACTCCACTATAACACAATTAACTCACACCACAAACACACACACACACACACACCACACACACACACACACATCACACACAAACACACACACACACACACACACACACACACACACACACACACACTCACACTCTCACACACACACACACAAAAACAAACAAACAAACACACACACACACACACACACACCACACACACACACCACACACACACAAACAAACCCTCTCAATCACACACACACACAACACACACAATACACTCACCACAAACCACACACCCACTTTCACTCCACCACACACACTCTCTCACACACACACACACACACCACCTCTCACACACACACACAACTCTAACACACACACTCTATCACACACACACACACTCACACTCTATCGCTCTCTCTCGGTGCGTCAGACGCGGATGGCGCTGCGCCGATTCAATACTCGTTCTATGATACGGTGGATGTTCTGGAGGAGCAGGGAATAGAGAGCGTGTCGCAGCGTTATCTGGGTCGGAAGGGAACCGATCTGGACCTGCTGGAGCAGCTCAACATCTATGAGGTCTGACAGATTCACGTCTGCTGTCTGACTGATGTCTGATCCAGTCTCTCGGTTCTGATCGCGTCCTCCTTCCTGCAGGCGACTCTTCGGCACGAGGACGGAGTCTTTCTATTACTATCGGCTAGTTGTAATATCCTATTAGAGCGGAGATGCGGCCAATCTCTTATATAACACAGCTCATCTGCCTCTATGATGTCAGAGGGGCACATCCTATCCCTGAGCTAATATTATTCGCCCCCTGATTCGATACTTACTGCTTGCGACCTCGGGAGGACCGCACTGTCGACTCACTGCTCCAGGGAGGGGGACCGACCGCCTTACTACTAAGAGGGGACGCGAGGGCACGCGGTGTCGGATGCTTCTTGCAGAATGGACAGACTAACGCTCATTACCCCCTCACGCTTTTGGTTACCCTTTCGCTGCAACCCCTGCGTCCTTACCATCATACTCAGACAGTATGCATATGTTGTCCCTTTCAGACATTTGGGTCCGCACGCCTCCCCGCTCAGCCCCGCCTCCCCACACCGCGCTAACTTCCAGCCGTTTAACGGACAGGAACTCGACGAGAGGTGAGACGACTCACTAGACAACACTGTTCCAAATAGACAGCAAAAGATTTCAGTCTAAGAGTTCAGTCTAATTAAAGTGGACTTATTTATGGAATAGTGGAATCCAGTCATAAATATGGTATTCATAGTGCAGAATATCATAGAATTTTGAATATTTTGGAGTAATAAATCAAAAGTAAATAGGTAAATTAATGAATTAATTTAATTACTGCTATTTTAGATGATAAATGACTTTTAAACCTAAAATACAGAATGCAGAAAAATGTAAACAGAAAACACAGAATTTGGGAAAAAATAAAACAGATTTCATATGGAGTGTTACCCGTGGAAGTGTTTCAAAACTTGTTGGTGACTCTTAGAAGGGAGCAGCCTTATGCAGACAGCAGGGCAGGTTTTTGACCTGGTAAGGACTCTAGCAGCAGCATTTATGTAGCATGTAGGTGGTTTATTGAAGATGCAGGACAACCAGCTAGCAGTGCATTACAATAGTCCAGTCTAGAGGTCATGAATGCAATAGCTTTTCTGCATCAGAAACAGGTAGCATGTTCCGTAATTTTGCAATGTTTCTAAGATGGAAGAATGCAGTTTTTTTGTAACATGGGAAATATGATTTTCAAAGACAAGTTGCTGTCTAATATAACACCCAGATTTTTTTACTGTAGAGGAAGTAACCGTGCATCCTTCTAGTTGCAAATTGTAATCCACGAGTTTCGGTGTACTGTCTTTTGGTCCAATAAGTAATATCTCTGTCTTATCAAGAATTTTATAGGAGAAAATTATTGGTCATCCAATCATTTACATTTTTAATACACTCTTTTAGCTTAGATAATTTAGAAATTTCATCTTGTCTTGTTGAGATGTATAGTTGAGTATCATCAGCGTAACAGTGGAAACTAATCCTGTATTTTCTAATAATATTGCCAAGGGGCAACATGTATTTTGAAAATAGCAGAGGAGCTAGGACAGATCCTTTTGGCACTCCATATTTTACTGGTGATAAATGAGATTGAGACTCCCCATTTAAATGAACAAGGTGATAGCGATCGGACAGGTAGGATCTAAAACATCTTAAAGCCTGCCCTTGAACACCTGTATAATTTTGTAATCGATCTATGAGTATGTCATGATCTATAGTATCGAACGCAGAACTAAGATTATTACATATATTATTGATTATTTTTTATTATAGTATCAGTTTAATTATTTTATTTCTTACTTATCAGTTTACATATGATTATGTACATATGTATTATATTAGTATTTCATGTAGTATCAGATTATGTATAATTTATATGTATTTTATTATTTATGGCATTATTACATATATATTGTTATTACCGTATTATTTTTATATATGATGGTTATTATGTAGTATGTACGTATATAATGACATATATTGTTAAATTATTATTTTATGTATTACATATATATTCTTGTTATTACTATATATTTTATATATTTCAGTATTAGTCATTTACATATATATATATAGTAAATTCTTATTATATAATAAAATTCTGAAATACTTATACATTATTCTTTGTATTGTTTTATAATTATCAGTTTTAAGTATTATTTATTGTATTATTATATTATGCATCATCAATATTATTTACCTGATTAGTTAACAGGACAACTCAAAGGTGTTTTTGATCAGACATGATTAGCGTGTTTGTGGCGGGGTTGGATTTAACGCCGTCTCCAGAGGAGCGTACAACAGAAAGCAAACACGAGTCCCTGTGTATTTTACCCATGATGCTGTTCTTCAGCACATCAGATCACAGCAGCAAACACACACCTGAGGAGGAGGAGGAGGAGCAGAGGAAGGCCACAGAGGCCCCGCCCCCTCCTGACTCCGCCCACCCGTCGCTCCTGGCCAGTCTGCTGGCACACCGCCGCTCGTCCGTCAGCGTGCCGCCGTCCAATGAGATCAGCCCTCCGCTGCGAGGCTCCGCCCACCTGCCGTACCTGATGCACTCGCCCTTCTTCCTGTTCTCCTACGATCTGGAGGAGCAGGAGGAGAGCGCGGCTCAGAAGAGCAGCAGGTAGATGCTTCAGCCGCGCGTATCCCATGATGCACCTGCTCACGCGTGTCTCTGAGCCCACCGAGGCCAGCCAGAGTTTACCTGCTGATTCCCTCCTCACTGATTCACTGGGCACCTGATATTCTGTCTGCAGTGTGAATGCGTCACGTTATGGTTGTGATGTGATGTTTAAGCTTTAGGTGAACTGCGTCTGACGTCACAGCGGTTTCAGGGATCACGTGACTTCATTAACGCCCGCTCTGTCCGTGTGTCGTTTCTCGCAGGTCGTTTTCTGCTAGTTCTTCATCCACACCAGCCAAACAACACAGTGACAGGTGAGCTCAGCGCTTTATACAATACAGACTGATTCTAAGCAAAAAAACAGTGTTAATGCTGTAAAATTAATCAATTATGAAACTCGTTCAACTTCAGCTGTAAAGCAGCCCTACAGAACATTATTCAGATCAATATTGATTCAGTTTAGTTCAATACCGGGTCACATATTATTATATCAATATTCTTTTATTATTTACATACAATTAATATTATTATTATATATGTTTTATTACAGTATTCTATTATAATGCATAGTATGTATTTTTATTTATATATTATAATTTTTATATTACAGATATTTATTATTTACAATATATATTTAATTATTTGTATAGTGTCATTTATATGTTACTGAAATATTAAAATTTATTATATTAAATTATTTAATTATTATCAGTATTACTATAATCTATATTATATATATATAAACCACACCCACACACACAATATATATAATTAGAAGTGATGTATGTATATTACTACTTGTGTTCTTATTTAACGTGTTTTGGTTTTATATATTATCATTTTTATGTTACAGAACTTATGCTATATTTACACGTATTACTATTTAATTATTTTGTATATTCCATGATTAGGATTATTTACATATATTTAAATTATTTTGTGATCTAATATATATATATGAGAGCAAAAATTATTCAAAATATTATTTATTTTAAATTATTTAAAGTATATATATCTTATATTTACACTATTTAAAAAAAATATTTATACAAAAATAATAGAAATTTTATATTATTATAGAATATTTATATAACAATATAAATATTATTATAATATATAATTATAAAATTGGATAGGATATTTATTTTTGAACATTTAGTTCAAAAGTGTTGATTCAGTTTAGTTCAATAACTGTCAGTGTTGCAAAGTTTGTGAGGGAACTTCAGGGCATCCATGAGTTAATAAAAAGGAAATAACTAATTCAAAAAATGTGAAATAAAATAAATTTCGATCATTTTGAAATACAAATAAAACAAAACACTTACTAAAATAGTATTAAATAAATTGTGCATGTTGAATGTCATGTGAGCATGAACATTCGATCTCCATATGTTGTGAAATGATTGAAATATTAAGTTAAATAGACAATGCACAGTAATATGGCTGTCGTGTGTCAGGCCTGCTCTGGGTGGCCTGCTGTCGTCCTCGTACCGGCAGCATCAGGAGTCTCTGGCGGCGGAGAGAGAGAGACGGCGTGTGGAGCGAGAGGAGCGACTGCAGCGCATCGAGAGAGAGGAGCGCAACCGACACAGGTTCAGCATTACAGACTCTTGCCTCACTTACACACAGAGTTACCATGTGCAGATCACCTGATCTGATCCTCTGTGTGTGTGGTGTGGTGTGTGTGGGTGTGTGTGTGTTGGGTGCAGTAGGTAGGGACTATGTGTCGAACATGGAGGAGGCCAGACACGCTCGAGAGGAGAGGTGAGTTTATTCACTGACTAGTTGACCAGTGATATTTAGTCAGTAATTTCATGGAGAATTGAGGGTCAAACCCTAGAAACTGCTCAAAACACCCTAACAACCACCCATATATTGGTATGTGTATATATATATACAGTGGGGCAAATAAGTATTTAGTCAGACACCAATTGTGCAAGTTCTCCCACTTACAAAGAAAGGCGAGATCTGTAATTTTCATCGTAGGTACACCTCAACTTTGAGAGACCGAATCAAAAAAAAAAATCCGGAAAATAACATTGTATGATTTTTTAATAATTATTTTCCATTTTATTGCATGAAATAAGTATTTGATACAATAGAAAAATAGAACTTAATATTTGGTACAGAAACCTTTGTTTACAATTACAGAGGTCAGACGCTTCCTGTAGTTCTTGACCAGTAGGACACACTGCAGCAGGGATTTTGGCCCACTCCTCCATACAGGTGTTCTCCAGATCTTTCAGGTTTTGGGGCTCTCGCTGGGCAACACGGATTTTCAACTACCTCCAAAGATTTTCTATGGGGTTGAAATCTGGAGACTGGCTAGGCCACTCCAGGACCTTGAAATGCTTCTTACGGAGTCGCTCCTTAGTTGCCCTGGCTGTGTGTTTGGGGTCTTTGTCATGCTGGAAGACCCAGCCACGATCCATCTTCAATGCTCTTACTGAGGGAAGGAGGTTGTTGCCCCAAATCTCTCAATACATGGCCCCATCCATCCTCCCCTCAATACGGTGCAGGCGTCCTGTCCCTTTGCAGAAAAACAGCCCCCAAAGCATGATGTTTCCACCCCCATGCTTCAAGGTTGGGATGGTGTTCTTGGGATTATACTCATTCTTCTTCTTCCTCCAAAAACGTCGAGTGGAGTTTATACCAAAAAACTTCTATTTTGGTCTCCTCTGACCACATGACCTTCTCCCATGCCTCCTCTGGATAATCCAGATGGTCTTTGGCAAACTTCAGACGGGCCTGGAATGTGCTGGCGTGAGCAGGGGGACCTTGCCCACGCTGCAGGATTTCAATCCATGACGGTGTAGTGTGTTACTAAAGGTAACCGTTGAGACTGTGGTCCCAGCTCTATTCAGGTCATTGACCAGGTCCTCCCGCGTAGTTCTAGGCTGATCCCTCACCTTACTCAGGATCATTGATACTCCACGAGGCGAGATCTTGCATGGAACCCCAGTCCGAGGGAGATTGACAGTCATCTTGAATTTCTTCCATTTTCTAATAATTCCGCCAACAATTGTTGCCTTCTCACCAAGCCGTTTGCCTATTTTCCTGTAGCCCATCCCAGCATTGTGCAGGTCTACAATTTTGTCCCTGGTGGCCTTAGACAGCTCTTTGGTCTTGCCCATAGTGGAGAGTTTGGAGTCTGATTGATTGAGTGTGTGTACATGTGTCTTTTATACAGGTAACAAGTTCAATCAGGTGCAATTAATACAGGTAATGAGGTGGAGGATAGGAGGGCTTCTTAAAGACAAACTAACAGGTCTGTGAGAGCCAGAATTCTTGCTGGTTGGTAGGTGATCAAATAGTTATTTCATGCAATAAAATGGAAATTAATCTTTAAAAAATCATACAATGTTATTTTCTGGATTTTTTTTTTTTGATTCTGTCTCTCCCAGTTGAGGTGTACCTACGATGAAAAATACAGATCTCTCCATTCTTTGTAAGTGGAAAAACTTGAAAAATCGGCAGTGTATCAAAATACTTATTTGCCCACTGTATTATTATGTGTTGTGTGTGTGTGTGTGTGTGTGTGTGTATAGATAGGTATTGTTGTGTGTCCTTTATATCTTTGTATGCATTATAACATACATAAACATATATTATATGTAATAAAAGATTATATATATATATATATAGATATATATTTATATATATTTTTGTTTTTATTTGGTCTTAAATATATTTTTATTTGTTTTGTTTTTTTATTCTTATTTTTTTTTTTTATTAAAATATATAAAATAATTATTTATTTATAAAATGTCTATATAATAATGGTACAGTTAGGTAAATTATCCAGTTTTTTACTCTTTAAAATGTATATAAAAAATACACCACAATTTAATATTTTTACATAATTTTGAATTAAAACTAGGGCTGTCAATTGGTTACAATTTTTTATCTGATTAATCACATCCTTTTTCTGTGATTAATCGCGATTAATCGCACACTTCATGAAATTAAGCATAGACCATTTATCTTGTTTCAAATGTTTATTTTGTCATCATTTGCTATATCCAGCAAAGTAAACCAAAAGATTGAAGAGTGATTCTCAAAAATCTATATTTTCCGCAAGCTTTTTTCAAGATAAATTTAGAAAAAGAGTTTTCCAAAAAAGGACACTTAGAAACTACAAAAGGACACCAAAGAACCAAATG
>JADLZN010004947.1:172500-195597 GCA_018155175.1 Sinocyclocheilus anophthalmus
TGAGCCGTAGTGTGTTATTGTGAATATGCCAAGTTTAAGTCTCTGCCACCTTCTCCACAGACACTAATGATCTAGAACCGGATGTGGAGGCCAATCTAGAACCCGAGGAGACGGACGCAGAAGCCAGAGAAGAACAGGAAGAGGAAGTGGAGGAGATACGTGCTGAACAGGAAGTGGGCGGAGCCGAGGAGCAGGCGGAAGAGGAAGAGGAGGGGTCTGAACGGGAAGCGCCGGATGGAGAAGCGGAGGACAGTGGCATCTTGAGTGATAAAGAACGACAGAACGAAGAAGTGAACGAGAAGGACAACTGCTCCGCCTCCAGTATATCCTCAGCCAGCAGCACACTGGAAAGAGAAGATGGACTCAATGCAGGCGGCGCAGAGACAGGTGAGAGTAATGATTACTCAATCAAACAATATGGAGAATTATTATTATACTGAAAATATTACATGTTTATAATGTTATGGAAATGTGTCCTTGAATAAAACTATACAAATAAAAAATTATTGCTTCAGCATAAATAAAACCCTATAAATATATGTATGTTAAGAGAAATAAATATGAAATATTATTATAGCTAACAAAATTTAGATTTGTATTATAATGAATATAATTACAGGAATGGATTGGTGTGTGTCGTTCCGAGTGTGTGTGTGAGTGAGCGTGTGTGGTGTGTGGTGTGTGTGCGTGTGTGTGGTGTGTGTGTGTGTGTGGTGGTCTGTGTGCCCGTGTGTGTGTGTGTGTGTGGTGTGTTGGTGTGTGTGTGTGTGTTGCGGTGCGACGTGAGTGTGTGCGTGTGTGTGGGGGTGTGTGTGTGTGGTTGTGGAGGCTGAGTGTGTGTGCGTGCGTACGTGAGTGTGCGTGCATGAGTGTGTGTGAGTGCGTGAGTGAGTGTGCGTGTGTGTGTGGGCGTGTGGTGTGCTGTGCGTACGTACGTGAGTGTGTGAGGTGTGTGTGTGAGTGTGTGTGTGGTGTGTGGGGTTGTGAGTGTGTGTGTGTGTGTGTGTGAGTGTGTGTGGTGTGTGTGCGTGTGAGTGTGCGTGTACGTGTGTGTGTGAGTGTGAGAGAGTGTGTGTGGGTGTGTGCGTGCGGTGCGTGCGCAGTGCGTGTGTGTGTGTTGGGTGTGTGTTGTGTGTGTGTGTGTGGTGTGTGTGGTGTGTGAGTGTGTGTTGTGTTGTGTGGTGTGTGTGTGTGTGTGTTTTTGTTTGTGTGTGTGTGTGTGAGTGGAGTGTGTGTGTGTGTGTGTGCGTGCGTGCGTGAGGGTGGTTGTGTGGCAATATATATATATAGTATATAGATAATAATAGAATTGAAAATGTAAACTAAAATAATTGCTGAAAGTAAACTGGAATAAAATGTCAAAATTAATCTAAAAATATTAAAGTTAAAATTAAATAAGAATTGAAAATAATATAAGAAATAATATACTGTCATTCCTACACACAGCACACATATTAATTCTATAGGTTATTTGTTGTTAATTGTATATTTATAATGTTTATGTATATATTAGGGCTGTCAAAATGAACGCGTTAATAACGCATTAACGCAAATTCATTTTAACGTCTCTAATTTTATTAACGTGCGATTAACGCAGCGCGCATTTTCAGTTTGACCCGTGGCCTAACCCGTAGTTAGAGAAATGGAGATGCATGATGTTGCCAACTTAGCAGCTTTTTTCGCTAGATTTAGTGACATTTTGTTTTTTTAGAAAAGCGCCTAGCGACAAATCTTTAGGGTTTGCCCAAACCTTATTTAGTTTCTGAGACTCGCCGGTATGCTCTGTTCAGCGAGCTGCAGAGGAGCAGCGCTTTCAGTTAAAACACATATTATGTTGCTTCTCTAATTTTACATGCAAGTATAGTCAAAATCACAGCACAGCTATTGTCTTATGCGTAGCCTGTTTGATTTCATCAGACGACGGCTCGATTATAAATCAGGATTTTTGTGCAGATTAACATCATGGAAGGGAGAGCTGGTTATGTAGTCTTAATGGGTCGCATTTCAGTCACTATTTCATATTCATTCCGTTGTCTGACAACAGAAACAGTAAAATATATCAATGAATTTTATTGAGAATTTAGCTGCATCAAAATACAGTACGTGGGCATAGAGAGGCAAACAAATGTAATAATAAAAAAATAAATGTACATTTTGCATGTTCAGAAGAAGTGAGCTGCCCTGTCGTGCGAATAGAGTAAACAGGCTTGTGCAAGTAAACTGCTCAGGGCCAAGAAAGAGACGTAATGGGAACCTTGCTATTTCTATGTTCTTTTCTTCATGCATGCAGACTATGAACAAGTTCTTGAAAAACATCTATGACCTTTGAAACATGCTAGTCTTCATGCTCTCTGTTGACTATGGTTTCACATCATTTGCATTTAAAGCATCATATGGTCCATGCCCATGTTGATTTAGAAGTTATTAAAAACTTGAACCATGGTTTAATGTTAGAACAGATAAAATGTGCGATAAGTTGCGATTATACGAGTTAACTCATGACAATCATTGATTAAATCGCGATTAAAATATTTTTAATCGATGGCAGCCTATAATTAAATTATAGGAATTATTATAAATTATAACCTGATGTCCAATTAAAGTAAAAAAAAAATCTGAATATTTAAAATAAAAACACATTTGAAATGCTAAACATAAATACTGATCTAAAGCTGAAACTAAATGTAAAGTTAATTTAATAAAATGGACATAGGGTATTATTAAATGTATGTAAATACATAATATATGTATAAAGGGATAGTTCACCCAAAAATTAAAATGATATATAAGAATAGATATAAAATATATCTATGTATAACCAATCTAATATATATAAATATGAATAAAATAAACAAATTAAAAAAGTTTTTTTAAACTGTAATAATCAATATAGACTTTCACATTTTCTAAACTAATAAAAAAAAAATATGGCTAAAAGTAAACATAGTAAAAAGTGAGCACTGCACTCTCATTGGTAGCTAAAACATGATCAAATTAAAATAAATATTTAACAAATCATGGGGCCGAACCATTGGTGAAGTAGTAACTAGTGTATCTGAGGTCCTTCTTTCTGTGTGTTTGCTGCAGGTCAGTGGTCAGCTCAGAGCGTCAGCAACGAACAACGAAACAAGATCCTCAACAGCAAACTCTTCATGCTGGACATGCTCTACTCGCAGAACAAAAAACCCTCGGAGGAAGACGCGGACGAAGACGAGCTGGCCGAGAAAAGATGCAAAAGAAGAAAAGGCTGAGGATGGATTAGTATAGGACGCGACGCCACGGGAAGAGAACGCCGCTAAGAGTGAAGGAGACAAGAAAGTGGAGAACCAGAGCAACGTGCGGGCGTTCGCAGAGCGCTTCGGTGACATAGTGAAGGGTCTCACCTCTCCACCAATAGAAACGCAGGAACCTCCTCCTCCGCTGCCGCCTCCGAAGAAGGAGTCAGAATCCATCTGGGACCAGCTGATGGCGAGTCCGCGGGATCTGCGCATCGGCGACATCGACTTCACCGATCTGGGAGACGAGGATGACGAGGACGCGCTGGACTCTGGGAGTTTATATAACTCCGGCGATCTGCTGGCTCCGCCCCCTCCGCCACCGCCCTGCCCCTTTAACCTCCCGGCCCCACCCCCTATGTTCGGCTGTCCTCCGCCCCCTCCCATGTTCAGCATCCGCGTGCCTCCGCCCCTCCCTGCTTTTCCATCCAGGCTCCGCCCCCTCCTCAGCAGCAGGCGGAGCAACCTCCACTCTTCCAGAAGAGGAAGAAGACCATCCGCTTGTTCTGGAGTGAAGTCCGGCCCGCCGACTGGATCTACCGCAACCACAAACGCAGCCAAGAGTCGCTCTGGTCCAGACTTGAACCTGTCAAACTTGACACGGCTAAACTTGAACACCTGTTTGAAAGCAAATCCAAAGAGATACCCGTGACTAAGGTGAGCAGAAACACCATCACAGTATAATCAAAGCTTTTTGCTCAAGTCAAATTAAGTTTTGCTCTGGGGTCTTTTTTGACTGCACAAAAAACAAATTACTCGTATAAGCGATGCTTCAATGAATTGCTTTAAAAACAATTAATTAATAAATTTTTGTTTTGAACCAAGACAAATGAATTTACTGAATCCAGCTGTTGAACTAACATCTGACTCTTATAAGCGATGAATTAATGAATTGCTCAAAAGAAAGAGAGAATGAATTCATGCATTATTAGTTTGAATCAGTCACAAATTAACTCACTGAATCCAGCTATTGAACAAAACATCTAAACATCTGCTTAAATAATTTGCTCAAAAAATGAATCAATTTGTGATTTATTGGTTTGAACCAATGACTCTTATAAGCAGTGCATTAAATGAATTGTCAGACTGCCATTTGTTGCGCTGATTATTGTATTTGTGTGTCGAACAGAAAACGGCAGCGGATGGGAAGCGGCAGGAGATCATTATTCTGGACTCCAAACGCAGCAACTCCATCAACATCGGTCTGACGGTTCTTCCACCGCCACGCACCATCAAAACCGCCATACTGAGCTTTGACGAGTATGCGCTCAACAAAGAGGGCATTGAGGTGCAGAAACACACACGTCTATTAGATTCCACATTTCAGAATGTTACATTTTGCCATAGAATGTAACATTTTTGCCATTTTAGAATGTTACATTTTCCCATTTTAGAATGTAAAATTTTTGCTATTTTGGAATGTTACATTTTTGCCATTTTGGAATGTTACATTTTGCCTTAGAATGTTACATTTTGCCTTAGAATGTTACATTTTTCCCATTTTAGAATGTTACATTTTGCCATAGAATGTTACATTTTTGCCATTTTAGAATGTTACATTTTGCCTTAGAATGTTACATTTTGCCTTAGAATGTTACATTTTCCCATTTTAGAATGTTACATTTTGCCTTAGAATGTTACATTTTTGCTATTTTGGAATGTTACATTTTGCCTCAGAATGTTACATTTGGCCATATAATGTTACATTTAGCCTTAGAATGTTACATTTTCCCATTTTAGAATGTTACACTTTGCCATATAATGTTACAGTTTTGCCATTTTAGAATGTTACATTTTGCCTTAGAATGTTACATTTTCCCATTTTAGAATGTTACATTTAGCCTTAGAATGTTACATTTTCCCATTTTAGAATGTTACATTTAGCCTTAGAATGTTACATTTTCCCCATTTTTGGAATGTTACACTTTGCCATATAATGTTCCGTTTGGCCATTTTAGAATGTTACATTTAGCCTTAGAATGTTACATTTTCCCCATTTTTGGAATGTTACACTTTGCCATATAATGTTACATTTTGCCTTAGAATGTTACATTTTGCCTTAGAATGTTACATTTTCCCATTTTAGAATGTTACATTTTGCCTTAGAATGTTACATTTTTCCCATTTTAGAATGTTACATTTTGCCATAGAATGTTACATTTTTGCCATTTTAGAATGTTACATTTTTGCCATTTTAGAATGTAAAATTTTTGCTATTTTGGAATGTTACATTTTTGCCATTTTGGAATGTTACATTTTGCCTTAGAATGCTAGATTTTGCCTTAGAATGTTACATTTTTGCCATTTTGGAATGTTACATTTTGCCTTAGAATGCTAGATTTTGCCATAGAATGTTACATTTAACCGTAGAATGTTACATTTCCCCATTTTAGAATGTTACATGTTGCTTTAGAATGTTACATTTAGCCTTAAAATGTTATATTTTGCCATAGAATGTTAAATTTGGCCCTAGAATGTCACATTTTTGACATTTTAGAATGTTACATTTTTGCCATTTTGGAATGTTACAAAGTTTCTCTCTCTGCTGTAGAAAATCCTGACGATGATTCCCACAGAGGAAGAGACGCAGAAGATCCAGGAGGCTCAGCTGGTGAATCCTGACATTCCGCTGGGCAGCGCGGAGCAGTTCCTGCTGACGCTGTCCTCCATCAGTGAGCTCTCTGCACGCCTGCAGCTCTGGGCTTTCAACTTGACTATGAAGCCACCGAGAAGGTGAGTGAGCGCTTGAGTCTCTAACCTTCACCAGAGCTGCATTTATTTGATCAAAAATACACTAAAAACAGTGAAATGTGTGAATATGTGTTAAAGTGTAATGTATTTCTGTGATGCGCAGCTGTATTTTCAGCATCATTCCTCCAGTCTTCAGTGTCACATGATCTTCATAAATCAGTATAATATGCTGATCTGCTACTCAAGAAACATTTCTGATTATTATCAATGTTGAAAACAGTCGTGCTGCACAATATTTTGTGGAAACTGTGATGCATTTTATTTTTCAGGATTTTTTTGATGAATAGAAAGTTCAAAAGAGCACATTTTATTTGAAATAGAAATCTTGTAACATTATAAATGAGTTTACTGGCACTTTTAATCAATTTAATGCATCATTAATAACCCTTTTTAACAGCATTGTATCTGTCAGTACACACAACTGTGTTTTTCAATATATTTAAAAAATTGACAAAATTAATGAATTAAAGTTAAATGCAGGGTTATTATAGTTAACTCAAACTAAAACCATAAAAATTTATATTTTTGTTACTTAAAATAAAATCAATTTTAACTTGAATAAAATATTTTTTAAAAACATTGAACTTTTTAATTTTCACTTTTAAATAAATGTTTTAATTTTATTTTAGCTAGTTGGCAAGGAAACATTCCTCAATTAGTTTAACTTGATTTACTAAAATAAAAACTGAAATAAAATTACTAAAACTTTAAAACAAAAAAAAAAATTTTTTTTTGTACAAAGCATGCTACAAAAGGACTAAAACTTTTACATTAAAACAAAATATAAAAAAAATAAAATTCAAAATATTAATAGAAACTTTAGTAGTGTAATAAATTACACTGATTACACATATAAGACGTATGAAGAGCACGGCATGATCAAACACACAGATCAATGTTTTGACGTGTTACACTTACATTAGTACTATTATAAGTCTCCGCTGACGTGACGTTTACCCTGCAAGCTGAAACCGTTCTGAAGACGTCAGAGGCCTTTAAACACAGAACATTCCATACTTTCTCTCTCTCTGTAAGTTTCCAGCATTCCTCAGGTTGTCCCGTGTTTATACTTTCCTCTGACAGCAGGACATGTTTCAGTCATCCGGATGGAGGTGAAATCGTGTGCTACAAAAACAGACCTCATAACGCTGGAACACATTGTTTTCCCTCCTCAAGATCCCTGCCGACACAGGTAAGGTGGTTTTTCACAGATCTGTACCTAGCTGCATTCATCTTTCAAGCTCCCGTCAAAAACACCCAGCATTTATAGGTTATTAATCATCCTGTTAGGTGTATTTTAACTAAACCTAAAGAATAAGAAAATTTTTAAAATACAGTTAACGGATTAAAACAAAAAATTTTTTATTAAAATAAATAAACATGTTAAAATTTTTATTTCAGTTTTCACCAAGCACCATTTCTCATTTTATGCATTTAACCTGTGTGCTAATAACTCAAACGGAATCTTAAAAAAATTAATAAAGCTGTATAGACATTAAAAAACATAAATAATAAAAATGACAAACACACACAACAAAATTACTAAACTTTAACTGAAAAGCATAAAAACTTGAAATAAACTTTATCTGAAATGAAATATTTAAAAAATAATTTCAACAATCTTATTTAATTTCAGCTATTTGCCAAGGAAACATTTCTCATTTTTGATGTACTACAAATAACTAAAACTAAAATAATATTAATAAAAACTATATAGACAAAAAATAATAAAAATGACAAAAACACACAACAAGATGACAAAAAATGTAACTAAAATTTACAAAGTATGGAAACCTTCATTACTTGAAATAAACTTTATATGAAATAAAATTAAAACATTCTCAATTCCATTTAGTTTAACTTGATGTACTATATAATTATAACTAAAACTGAAAAAATAAAAATAAAATAAAAACCACATAGACATATTACAAAAAAAACCACAATCTAGTAAAAATGGCAAAACGAACAGAAAATCTAAATGTAAAAACTGATTCAAACTTTTAATAAAACGAATAGAAGCTCTAAATGACGGCGTTAATCGTGCAGTGTTTCCGGTTTGACAGGAAGTGGCCGAGCCGCTACAGGACCTGAAGGAGGGCATGGATCAGCTGGAGAAGAACAAAACACTGCGCTTCATCTTAGCGACTCTGCTGGCGATTGGAAACCTCCTGAACGGCTCCAACGTGAGATTTCAGCACTGAAATGTGTTATTGATTTACTCAGTCTGTGCTTTATAGACAGTGATTGTTTGCGCAGGCCAAAGGCTTCGATCTGACGTATCTGGAGAAGGTTCCTGAAGTGAAGGACACGGTTCATAAGCAGTCGCTCCTACATCACGTCTGCAGTGTCGTGGTGGAGAACTTCCCCGACGGCACAGACCTGTACTCTGAGATCGGCGCCGTCACGCGCTCCGCTAAGGTAACACACGCACCGCACACGCGTGTTCTGATGCTGTTGTGCATGAACGTGTTTAGAGAGACAGCTGTGAAGTGCAGGGTTATTAGCGCAAACTAAAACTACAACCATTAAAAAAAATTGTGTTATCTGAAATAAAATAAACGTTAACTGAAAAAAAATTATATATACAAAAACTTAAACGTTCATAAAATACATTTACATTTGGTGATTTAGCAGATGCTTTTATCCAAAGCGACTTATGAATTAAGAATAAAAATTATTAAATAAAATTAAAAGTCATCAAATAAAAATGGAAATTAATCAAAACTATTTAGACATATTTTTTTAAAATTATTAAAATTGTAAAAAACGAGGAATCAAAATGAAAAAAAAAGTATTAAAAATGAATACAAAGTAAGAAAAAGCTTGCAATGTTGAACAAAACGTATATTAAATTAAATCAAATAATAAATGAAAATAAAAGGCAATAATAAAACTGTATAAGCTTATTCGCCATCGAATGTTACATTTCTGCTATTCTGGAATGTTACAATCTAAACAAATCTCCCACCACGAGAAGAATCTTGCAAAAAGGAATGAAAAATTATTAAATAAAATGGACTAAAAACTTATAGACTTAGAAAAAAAAAAAGGACCAAAAACTTTTAAATTTCAAAAAATATATAATAATAAAAAAATATATATCTATAAAGAGCTAAATCAAAATATTACCAACCTGTTAATAAGTATAACTACATTAGTTAACGCTGTCCGCAGGTGGACTTCGGCCAGCTGCAGGAGACTCTGGCTCAGATGGAGTGGCGCTGCAAAGCATCATGGGACCACCTGAAAGTCATCGCAAAGCACGAGATGAAGCCGGCGCTGAAGCAGAAGATGTCGGACTTCCTGAAGGACTGCGCCGAGAGAATCATCATCCTCAAAACTGTCCACCGCAGGATCATGAACAGGTGACGAGTCAGAGCTGCCGCTGTTACACTTACAAACATCTGTTACATTTGATCCGTGTGTTAATGACAGGAGTGCTGGCTCAGTGGGAGTGGGTTGTAATCGTGTTTGTGTGGCAGGTTTCACTGGTTTCTGCTGTTCCTGGGTCAGCCGGCGTACAGCGCTCGTGAGATCAGCGTGACTCGGTTCAGTAAGCTCCTCAGTGAGTTCGCTCTGGAGTACCGCACCACTCGCGAGCGCGTCCTGCAGCAGAGACAGAAGCGCGCCGATCACAGAGAGAGGAACAAGACGCGAGGGAAGATGATCACAGACCTCAGCACACAGGTGAGATACACACGCCTGCACACAAATACACCGTGGGTTTTATTAGGATTCTTTGCTTTTTACTATGATTTAGCTTTATTCTACATTTATATTCATTTTAGTAAGTGTTTTATTTTGATTGTTTTAAAAAAAAAATTATTTGACATTTTTATGGATTTAATAATTAATTTGTAATATTTTATTTTGATTGTTTTTATTTTTAAAAGATTTATTTTAATTTGACATTTTTATGATTTAATTAATTATTAGTGTTTTATTTGGATTGATTTGTATGTAGATTTTTATTTATTTTATTAATTTTTAGTGTGTTCTATTGGATTTTTAGTGTTTAAATTATTTTTATTTTACATTTTTATGATTTAATCTGAGTATTTTATTGTGATTGTTTTATTTTTAAAAAGATTTATTTTCATTTTATATTTTTTATGATTTTGATTTGTTTTGTAAATTATTGTATTTGGATTGTGTTTTTTTGTTTTTAAATTATAATTTTTTTTATTTTACATTATTTAATTTGAATACATTTTTATTATTCTATTTTAATTTATTTATTTATGAAGGTTCCTTTTGGTATTTTTTTGTTTATTTTATAATTTTGTTTTATTTTTATTGATTTTATTTTAAAATGATTAATTTTAATTTTATATTTCCTATGATTTTAATATTTTTTTTGTATTTTATTTTGTTTGTTTTTCAAAAAAAAAATTTACTTTTGCATGATTTAAATTTTGAGTGATTTTAAAAAGATTTATTTGTATGATTTTTGTATGAATTTACATTTTGTGATTTAAATACATTTAAATACATTTTTATGATTTTAATTAATGTTTAATAAATGTTCTTTTTGATTGTTTTTATTTTAAAATCATTTCTTTTAATTTATAAATTTTTATGATGGCAAAACGCTATCCTAAACTAACCCACCCTTTCACTTTTCTTTAGTGTGTTAAATGCACAAGCAGCGATCCTGATGCGACAGTGTAAAGAGGAACATGATCGCTGCGTAACAGCTCAAATGTGTTTTCACACTTTTAATGCCAGTTAGCTTTAATGTTCCCTGCAGGCCTGAAGAATCGCTTTTTAATGGTGGAGACACTGTGTGCTGAAATCCCAAATGAGATATGGCTTAACCTAACTTGAGGGAGTTTACAGCTGTTTAAAGACTGAAATAACAATCACGAGTCGTCACATGGAGAAACAGCGCCATCTTTAGGAGCAGATCTTTTGTATTCTGATGAGAGGAGAAAAAGGGCATGAAGTGTTCTGAATCCCCTCAGTGTGCTTTGAGAGGTCACATACAGGACCTTATTGAGAGCAGTCTGTGTTGTGAGGGCATGGCTGTTTTAATTATTCTCTAACGAGTCGGATTGTTCACTTTATTTTATCTCATGACACTGCTGTGATTTTATTCTTGCACCGAGAATCAACGGGACTAGAATTTTTATCATTCAGTGATGTGGGCGGAGCTAGAGTTATCATTCCATGATGTGGGTGGAGCTAAAGTTATTATTCAGTGATGTGGGCGGAGCTAGAGTTATTATTCAGTTATGTGGGCGGGACCAGAGTAGTTATTATTCAGTGATGTGGGCAGAGTTAGAGTTATTATTCAGTGATGTGGGCAGAGTTAGAGTTATTATTCAGTGATGTGGGCGGGACCAGAGTAGTTATTATTCAGTGATGTGGGCAGAGTTAGAGTTATTATTCAGTGATGTGGGCGGGACCAGAGTTATTATTCAGTCATGTGGGCAGAGTTAGAGTTATTATTCAGTGATGTGGGCGGGACCAGAGTTGGTATTATTCAGTGATGTGGGCGGGACCAGAGTTGGTATTATTCAGTGATGTGGGCGGGACCAGAGTTATTATTCAGTGATGTGGGCGGGACTAGAGTTGTTGTTATTCAGTGATGTGGGCGGAGCTAGAGTTATTATTCAGTTATGTGGGCGGGACCAGAGTAGTTATTATTCAGTGATGTGGGCGGGGCCAGAGTTGGTATTATTCAGTGATGTGGGCGGGACCAGATTTGTTATCATTCAGTAATGTGGGCGGGGCTAGAGTTATTATTCAGTGATGTGGGCGGGACCAGAGTAGTTATTATTCAGTGATGTGGGCGGGACCAGAGTTATTATTCAGTCATGTGGGCGGGACCAGAGTTGGTATTATTCAGTGATGTGGGCGGAGCTAGAGTTATTATTCAGTGATGTGGGCGGGACCAGAGTTATTATTCAGTGATGTGGGCAGAGTTAGAGTTATTATTCAGTGATGTGGGCGGGACCAGAGTTGGTATTATTCAGTGATGTAGGCGGGACCAGAGTTGGTATTATTCAGTGATGTGGGTGGGACCAGAGTTATTATTCAGTGATGTGGGCGGGACCAGAGTTGTTATTATTCAGTGATGTGGGCGGGACCAGAGTTGGTATTATTCAGTAATGTGGGCGGAGCTAGAGTTATAATTCAGTGATGTGGGCAGAGTTAGAGTTATTATTCAGTGATGTAGGCGGGACCAGAGTTGTTATCATTCAGTAATGTGGGCGGAGCTAGAGTTGGTATTATTCAGTGATGTGGGCGGGACCAGAGTTATTATTCAGTGATGTGGGCGGGACCAGAGTTATTATTCAGTGATGTGGGCAGGACCAGAGTTATTATCGTTAGTGATGGGTGGGCGGGACGGTTGTCGAGTTGGGATTATTCAGAATGTGAGTGTTGCGGGACCAGGGTGTTATTCAGTGATATGGGTGGGACTAGAGTTGTTGTTATTCAGTGATGTGGGCGGAGTTAGAGTTATTATTCAGTGATGTAGGCGGGACCAGAGTTGTTATCATTCAGTAATGTGGGCGGAGCTAGAGTTATTATTCAGTGATGTGGGCAGAGTTAGAGTTATTATTCAGTGATGTAGGCGGGACCAGAGTTGTTATCATTCAGTAATGTGGGCGGAGCTAGAGTTATTATTCAGTGATGTGGGCAGAGCTAGAGTTATTATTCAGTGATGTGGGCGGGACCAGAGTTGTTATCATTCAGTAATGTGGGCGGAGCTAGAGTTATTATTCAGTGATGTGGGCGGAGTTAGAGTTATTATTCAGTGATGTGGGCGGAGCTAGAGTTGTTATTCAGTGATGTGGGCGGGACCAGAGTTGTTATCATTCAGTAATGTGGGCGGAGCTATAGTTATAATTCAGTGATGTGGGCAGAGTTAGAGTTATAATTCAGTGATGTGGGTGGGTGTAGAGTTGTAATTATTCAATGAGAGGGAGGAACTAGAGTTATTATTCAGTGATGTGGGCAGAGCTAGAGTTATAATTCAGTGATGTGGGCAGAGTTAGAGTTATTATTCAGTGATGTGGGCGGGACCAGAGTTGTTATCATTCAGTAATGTGGGCGGAGCTAGAGTTATAATTCAGTGATGTGGGCAGAGTTAGAGTTATTATTCAGTGATGTAGGCGGGACCAGAGTTGGTATTATTCAGTGATGTGGGCGGGACCAGAGTTGTTATTATTCAGTGATGTGGGCGGGACCAGAGTTGGTATTATTCAGTGATGTGGGCGGGACCAGAGTTGGTATTATTCAGTGATGTGGGCGGGACCAGAGTTATTATTCAGTGATGTGGGCAGAGTTAGAGTTATTATTCAGTGATGTAGGCGGGACCAGAGTTGTTATCATTCAGTAATGTGGGCGGAGCTATAGTTATAATTCAGTGATGTGGGCAGAGTTAGAGTTATTATTCAGTGATGTGGGCAGAGCTAGAGTTATAATTCAGTGATGTGGGCAGAGTTAGAGTTATTATTCAGTGATGTGGGCGGGACCAGAGTTGTTATCATTCAGTAATGTGGGCGGAGCTAGAGTTATAATTCAGTGATGTGGGCAGAGTTAGAGTTATTATTCAGTGATGTGGGCGGAGCTAGAGTTGTTATCATTCAGTAATGTGGGCGGGGCTAGAGTTATTATTCAGTGATGTGGGCGGAGCTAGAGTTGTTATCATTCAGTAATGTGGGCGGAGCTAGAGTTATTATTCAGTGATGTGGGTGGAGCTAGAGTTGTTATCATTCAGTAATGTGGGCGGAGCTAGAGTTATAATTCAGTGATGTGGGCAGAGTTAGAGTTATTATTCAGTGATGTGGGCGGGACTAGAGTTGTTGTTATTCAGTGATGTGGGCGGAGTTAGAGTTATTATTCAGTGATGTGGGTGGAGCTAGAGTTGTTATCATTCAGTAATGTGGGCGGGGCTAGAGTTATTATTCAGTGATGTGGGCAGAGTTAGAGTTATTATTCAGTGATGTAGGCGGGACCAGAGTTGGTATTATTCAGTGATGTGGGCGGGACCAGAGTTATTATTCAGTGATGTGGGCAGAGTTAGAGTTATTATTCAGTGATGTGGGTGGAGCTAGAGTTGTTATCATGTAGGGGGTTTTTGTTTACTCGTGGGCGGAGTTAGAGTTATTATTCAGTGATGTGGGCAGAGCTAGAGTTATAATTCAGTGATGTGGGCAGAGTTAGAGTTATAATTCAGTGATGTGGCAGAGTTAGAGGTTATTATTGCCGTGATGTGGGTGGAGTAGAGGTGTTATTCACTCAGTAATTGTGGGCGGAGCTCGAGTCTATAATTCAGTGATGGGAGGTGGGTTTTGTAGAGGTGTAATTATTCAATGAGAGCGGAGGAACTAGAGTATTATTTCAGTGATGGGGCAGAGGCTTTAGAGTTATAATTCAGTGATGTGGCAGAGTTAGGATTATTCAGGGATGTGGGTGGGACCAAGTTGTTATTATTCAGTGATGTGGGCGGAGTTAGAGTTATTATTCAGTGATGTGGGCGGAGTTAGAGTTATTATTCAGTGATGTGGGTGGAGCTAGATTTATTATTCTGTGATGTAGGCAGGACTACAGTTGTTATTATTCAGTGATATGGGTGGGACTAGAGTTGTTGTTATTCAGTGATGTGGGCGGAGCTAGAGTTGTTATTCAGTGATGTGGGCGGGACCAGAGTTGTTATTATTCTGTGATGTGGGTGGGTCTAGAGTTGCAATTATTCAATGAGAGGGCGGAGCTAGAGTTATAATTATTTAATGGTGATTTTTCAGTGATGAATGATAACAACTTGAATTGTTGTATTCATATCAATAACCAGAGTTGTTAATATTCAATGTTGTGGGGGAGTTAGAGTTATTATTCAATGATGTAGGCGGGACCAGAGGTGTTGTTATTATTCAGTGGTGAGGACGGAGCTTGAGTTATTATTGCAGTTATTATTTCTACAGTTGTTATTATTCAGTGATATGGGTGGGACTAGAGTTGTTGTTATTCAGTGATGTGGGCGGAGCTAGAGTTATTATTCAGTTATGTGGGCGGGACCAGAGTAGTTATTATTCAGTGATGTGGGCAGAGTTAGAGTTATAATTCAGTGATGTGGGTGGGTGTAGAGTTGTAATTATTCAATGAGAGGGCGGAGCTAGAGTTATTATTGCAGTTATTATTTCTACAGTTGTTATTATTCAGTGATATGGGTGGGACTAGAGTTGTTGTTATTCAGTGATGTGGGCGGAGTTAGAGTTATTATTCAGTGATGTGGACGGAGCTAGAGATGTTATTATTCAGTGATGTGAGTGGAGCTAGATTTATTATTCAGGGATGTGGACGGAGCTAGAGATGTTATTATTCAGTGATGTGAGTGGAGCTAGATTTATTATTCAGGGATGTGGACGGAGCTAGAGATGTTATTATTCAGTGATGTGGGCGGAGCTAGAGTTATTATTCAGTGATGTGGGCGGAGTTAGAGTTATTATTCAGTGATGTGGACGGAGCTAGAGATGTTATTATTCAGTGATGTGGGTGGGTCTAGAGTTGTAATTATTCAATGAGAGGGCGGAGCTAGAGTTATTATTGCAGTTATTATTTCTACAGTTGTTATTATTCAGTGATATGGGTGGGACTAGAGTTGTCATTATTTAGTGAGGTGGGCAGAGTTAAAGTTATTATTCAGTGATGTGGGTGGAGCTAGATTTATTATTCAGGGATGTGGGTGGAGCTAGATTATTATCAGGGATGTGGACGGAGTAGTAGAGGAGGTTATGAGTCAGTGATGTGAGTGGAGCTAGATTTGTTATTCAGGGATGTGGGTGGAGCTAGATTTGTTATTATTTAGAGTTATACAGTGATGTGGGCGGAGCAAGAGTTGTGATTATTTGGGGCTGTGGGCCGGACTAGATTGATGAACATTCATAAATCTGCTCGTATAATAATCAATAACACACTACTTGAGTCTGTAGGCAGTCTGCTGATGGTTGATTTCTCTTTTTCTCACCACAGACGGATGATGAAGAGGACAGTGAGGTATGAGGGTGTGCGTTTGTTCTGCTGTCTGTCTGACGAATATTAACCCTTCATGTTTTAATGGCTTGTTAAAGCTCACAGCGTCACTAATCATGTATCAGTGTATAACCCTGTTCAGATCTGCACTTGTGCTCTCAGGTGTGGCATTTCTAACCTGGAATTGCTCAGCTGTGTTTTTGTCATGATTTGGGTGTGTATGTGTGTGTTTTAGTCCCCTCAAAATTTTTCTATAATTTAACAACACATTCAAGTCATGGTTCTCGCTGTTGTTGATGGTCACATTGTGAAGGTAAACAAAATAAAATATTTTAATATTAATACAAAAAATTTTACAAAAATTAGTAGGTGTCCTTTTGTCTTATTTTGAATTAGATAGTAATTTAAATTTTATGCATTATTTCATATAAATTTAGTTTTTTTTTTTCAATAATGTGTTAATATGTATGTTTATGATTATTGTTTATTGGGATTGTGTATTGTAAAATATTATTTTAATTTTACGTTAGTATTTTAATTATTTAAAGTATTAAAAATTTATTAATTTGTTTTTAAAGTACGGAAGGTTTTAAATTATTTATTTTTATTTTTATGCTTTTATGATTTATTCAAATTTTAGTGAATTATATTTGGATATTTGATTTATTGCAAATATTAATATATTTTATTTTACAGTTTTGTATGTATTTAATTTGTCGCTTTTTATTTGTTTCTACATTTTTACATATTATGTTTTTTATTAAAGTTTATGATTTTTTTACATTTACATTTTTATGATGTATTTCGATTTGAGTGTTTTTCGATGTTATTGGATTGACACTTTAATAATGTAACCTTTTGATATATATTTGTTTTTATTTACAGTTTTATGATTTATGAACTGTCACCTCATGAACCCCAGTTTGGTAAACCCTGTTCTACATTACTAGAAAAAACCAGCAGCTCAGATCATCTTCTCTAACTGTGTTCCTGTATAATCAGTGTCTAGTTTGTGATGGTCGGTGTGTGTGTTTGTGTGTGCAGGCGGGTCGTGTGTGTGTGAGCAGTGGCGGCAGCAGCAGTACCGCTCCCGCTGTCGGGCCGCAGACAGAGCCGCAGGGTTTGTGTCACGCTAAGGACACAGCTGAACACGAGCAGATGAAGGCCGTGCTGAAGAGTAGCCTGCAGAGAGGAGACAGCGATAGCACCAGCACCAGCACCGGGATGACGGGCCTGAGGACGCGCACAAGAACACGCGCAGCAGAGGTCACCACAACCACACCACACAACCAACACCACACCCCACACACACACACACACAACACACACACCAACTCACAGTCAATCATCAATCACTCACTCACTCACGCACCACTCACTCCTCACACTCACCAATCAGGACAACAAACAAGCACAAACACACTCACACACACACACCCACACAAACACAAACACACACACACGCACACACTCACTCCACCACACTCCACACTCACCACTCACTCACACCTACACACACACTCCCACACACCACACACAAACACACACTATCACACTCACTAAAGCACTCACACACGCACCACACACACACACCACACAACACAATCAACAAACACACAAAACACACTCTAACAATCACTCACCATCACACTCACCTCACTCACGTCACTCACTAATTACTCACACTCACTCATCAGACTACACACAATCAAACTATCACACTCAACTAATGCCACAACTCACACACACACAAACACTCACTCACACACACACACACACTCTCACTCACTCACACACTCACTCACACACACACACTCACACACACACACTCTCACACTCACACACACTCACACTATCACACACACACTCTCACACTATCACACTCACTCACTCACACTATCACACTCACTCACTCACACACACACAAAACTCACTCACTGACACACACTCACACACACACACACACCCTCACACACACTCACACCTCCACACTATCACTCACTCACTCAATCACTCACACACTCACACACACACACGCACACTCACTCACACACACACCCACACTCCCCCTCAATCACTCACACACACACTTCACACTTCTCACTCACTCACTCCTCCCTCATACTCACTCACTTACACTCCACACTCACTCACACTACACACTTCCATCACTCACACACACAAACACACACACAGTCTCTCTCTCACTCACTCACTCACTCTCTTTCACACACACACACCACACCACACACACACCACACACACAACACACACACACACAAAAACACACAAACACACACACTCACTCACTCACTCACACTCACACCCTCACACATACCCTCACTTCACTCACTCACTGCACACACTCACGCACACATCACACTCAATCACTCACCCCACTCACACACACACACTCTTTCTCTCACACACACACACTCACACAACACAATCTCACACACACAAACAAACACACACAAAAACACACACACAAACACACACACAACCACACACACACAACACACTCACACTCACACTCACACCAACAAAACACACACACACACTCACTCACCCACACACACTCACTCACACTCACTCACACAAACACAAACACACACACTCACTCACCTACTCACACACCACCAAATCCTCACCACAAACCACTCTAACATCAATACACACCACAAACAAGCACACACACTCACCTACGATCATGTTACTATGTAGAAAATCATTCAGTGAGCGGTTCGAGATCTTGTGGGTGTCTCGACAGGCAGCAGAGATTGGGCAGCAGGGAACGAAGAGACGGCGACGATGTAAGACGACATCATGGAGAGAATCGTTACGCTCCGCCCCAGAGTCCAAGAGAGAGCGCAGCCCGCGAGCGACGCGTCTCGCGCAAAACGAAGTCATGTACGTTCATCAAAGTCTGTCTCGTAACCACATGTAAAGGCCGGACAATGAAATTAAGAGTCAGAAAAAGAGAATTTTCAGAAGAAAGGGAAGAGTTATTAGAAGGCAAATCATTTTGCCTCCACAGGCTTTTAGGCTCATATTGGACTGATAGAGTGAGGAATATTTAAAAAAAACAGCTACATTTATTCAGAGACTCAAACGGCAAAATATATGAATGTATCAGATCAGAGGCTGATATTAATATGATGCGGAACAGTGAAAGTAAAGTTCTGGAAACAACGCTCAAAGAGGAGGAGAATCAGTAAAGCGAAGCGGCCTGCAGTCCATCGTAAAATGAAAAGAAATAAGGGTAAAATAAAAACAAAATCTAAATAAAAACCACTTAGTTAAAATTAATAATAAAATTATAATACTAATAAAAATCATTAAAAAAAATTATTCTAATTTGGTTATTTATCTGATCCATTTTATTTTAGAATAGTTTTAATTATTAACTTTTGTGATATTTAAAAATGTTTAATAAGTGCTTTATTTCGATTGTTTTTTACTTTTAACTTATTTCATTTTAATTTGACCATTTTTATGATTTATTGGAATCTCCGGTTTTATGTAGTTTTTGTATAATATTAGTGAGGTAAGTGTTCATCTGGAAATATTCCTAACATTATAAAAGGGTGATGCAAAGATTCTAAATAAATAAAAAAAGTCAAAACGGTAATAAAACCACCAAAATGTTAATAAAAATTTTTTTAAAAATAACCCTAAACAATAAAAACCACAACACGTCATACAAATTTTAAAAATAAAATAACGTTAAAGTTAGTAAACACTTAAATCATAAATACATTATTTGAAAATAACTATGATCAAAATAAAACAATTACAAATAATAATAATAAAAACATCAAAATCAATAAAAACATCAAAATCATCAATAACCTGACGCACAAAAAAACAAATAAAAATAAAACATTATTTTAATTTAATATTTTGATGATAACAATATAAGTTACATTCACATTTATGCATTTAGCAGCAACTTACAAAAGAGGAGCAAAGCAATTTGTCAAAAAGCCGACGATATTTGGTGGAGCCATTCTTGTAAAGTTTTACTTGGCCATTGGGTGGCACTGTGACACAGTATAATTGTAACACTGTGTGTAAGAGCCAGGTGTGCGTTGGTAATTGGGAGGCACACAGTTTTTGACCGCACGGCAGAGTAGCGTGCAAGATGAACTAGGATCTTATGCTGTGTCTTCAAGGTATGGACTTGGATTGTACATGTTAATGAACAAGGAACACTCATAGCAAGTTGTTTTGGAACAATTGTTATTGGAGCACAAATAAAGAAAGATATTTGTTTAGCATCTATTTCCGTTTGCACGGACTCTGTTTGTACGCGTTCTAGAACTTGCTCACTCATATTATCAACGGCAGCGGCTTATTGGAAAGCCGTTACATAAAGTCAAAAACTGTGCTTCATTGGATAAAAGGAGTTCGCTTGGATCAGGCGTCAATGCATGTGTTTCGACGGACAAGAACGACGCCGTTTGTTTTGGGTAAAGGCTTCTTGTTTCTGCACATGAGGACAATGGATTGAGGACATCAATCGTTTGGATGGTATTTCTTCTGGTTTGCCGCATTTGTCGTTGGATTTACGCGGCGCGCTCGTCCCTTCAGGCCGATCAACGGGATTATAGGTACGTTTGTTGCAACATCATAATGGCCATATGAAAGTATGTGTGCACACAATCGGGATCAAGCATAAATCCAATGCATTGGTTGCCAAAGATTGACTGACTTTGCTTCATGTATTAATTCTGTTTGTTCATAGCTGTTGTAAAATGGAAAACGAAAAGTGTATGAATTCTGAAGGGGTTACTGTGTCAAAGCAAGGTTTGCCTAGTGTTGATATAGAGTCTGAAAGAGAAAAAAGACCAGTTAAACTAACAGCTAAAGCTTTGGTAGAAAAACTTGATACCTTGCAAAAGTTAAGAAAGGCAAAGTTAAACAAGGCTCAGAAACTAATAAAGTCAATTAACAATTTAATATATGATGACAAAGAATATGAACCTGAGGTACGTTTGGCCTTTGAAGATTTTAAGAGGTTGTGTTCAGAGGCTAAAGACACTCATGAGTCTCTGTTGGTTATTTTACCGGTCGATGAGGCTGAAAAACATGAAATATGGTTCAAAGCAAAGATGATACCAAACAATGAGTTCAATGAACATGTAAATAAATGGTTATCAGACAAGCCAGAAGGTCAGAAAATATCTGAAGTGGGCAATGCAGAGAGTGATGTTGGTCCTGGAGACAGCGTCTCAAATGTGTCTCATGCGACCTCCAAGCGTAGTAAACGCAGTTCAGGCAGCAGTAGTAGTAGTTCATCCATATCATCTGCATGTATTCAAGCAGAGGCGGAAAAGGCTGCACTTCTGGCACGTGTTGCTGCATTGAAAGCTAAACATGCCATTGAAAAACAGGAGGAAGAACTGAGAGGGAAAAAGGAGCAATTGGAATTGGATGCTCAAATAGCAGCTTCAACAGCAAAGATCACTGTGTTGCAAAAATCTGATAATCAAAGCAAATGTTCACGCAGTACAAGCTCTAATTTAAAATCAAAGAAGAGTGAAAAAAGTGTGGTCAATGCAACCGATAATCTCAGATTTGATTCTTCTCGGTCAAAATGTTTTAATCCCAATGCAAACGAATATGTGCCTGTGAATTCAATGCCAGTGAATACAGCTGGAGCAGCTGGTGTCTCTGCATCACAAGATGCTACTCAGAATCAGAGGACTAGATGGAATGATCAACAAATATTTCATACATCTGAACAATCTAATTTCCATTATTCTGCTCAAATGCAACATGATAACTTGGGAATTCATCATTCAACACGCGTTCTTCCACCTCTGGGCGATCCCCTGCTTGAAGTCCTGAAAAGGCAAGAGGAATTAACAACCTACCTTGTTCAACAGCAAGCAAATCCTCGTGTCTTACCAAAAAGGGAGATTCCAGTGTTTGATGGTGACCCATTGCAATATATTCCATTCATCAGAGCGTTTGAATATGGCATTGAGCAGAAAACAACCAATGAAAAGGATCACTTGTATTTCCTCGAGCAGTTTACAATGGGGCAGCCTAAAGACCTGGTCCGCAGTTGCCAACATATGGCCCCAGACAGAGGCTATGCATTGGCCAAAAGGTTACTAAAGGAACATTTTGGTAATGAGTTTAAGGTATCTACTGCTTATATGGAGAAAGCCTTGGGTTGGCCCACTTTGAAGGCTGAGGATGTGCAAGGATTACAGGCTTATGCTTTGTTTTTGCGTACATGTTGCAACACAATGGACGAACTCTCATATATGCAAGAACTTAACATGCCTAGCAACATGAAAATGGTTGTAATGAAGTTACCTTACAAGCTGAGGGAGCAATGGAGAGCTAAAGCCTGTGAGATTATGGAGTCTAGCCACAGAGCAAAGTTCTCTGATATTGTTGAGTTCATTGAAAAACAGGTTAAGATGGCTTCTGATCCTGTGTTTGGAGATATCCAAGACAAGCATGGCACAGGTAAATTCAAAGGTCAAACCCGCAAAACCTTTGCAAGAAATAGTTTTGCCACTGACATTGCTGCTTCTGTTCCAGTTAAGAAGTTTAGCAATTCTTCAGCACAAAGATTTTGTCCTGTGTCTAAGTCTAATGGAAACTGTTTGTTTTGTACAAATCAGCATCCGTTGGAAAGGTGTTTGGCGTTGAAGAAAAGGACTCAACGAGACAAGATTGAATTCCTGAAAGCTAAAGGAATTTTTCGGTTGTTTAAAGACTGGACATCTCAGTAAGGAATGTGAGAATCGTCTGAATTGTGACATTTGTGGAGAAACACACCCAACAATCCTGCACATATATCACAAGGAGGTAACCGTAAAAGAGCCAGAGGAAAAGCGCAAGGTAGTGTCTGCTCAAATTTGTGGTCACACAGGGGCTGGGAACGAGAGGAGTCTGATGTCAATCATACCAGTCCAAGTCAAAGCTGTTAAAGGTAACAAAGTGATGCGGACATATGCTTTTCTGGACCCGGGAAGTTCCGCAACCTTTTGTTCAGAACATTTGAGGAATGAGCTGAATTTGAGTGGAAAGAAGGTTAATATTCTTCTTCGCACAATGGGTCAAG
>JADLZN010004947.1:196037-227771 GCA_018155175.1 Sinocyclocheilus anophthalmus
GAAAGAGAAATGTCAAGGGAAGATATTCGGTTTATGAGCATAATGAACAGTACAGTCTTGCTGCAGGATGGACATTACAGTCTAAGATTACCATTCAAGACTGACGATGTCACACTATTTGACAACCTCTGTGTTGCTAAGCAACGATTGCATGGTCTGAAAAGGAAACTGGAAAGAAACCAGGTGTTTCATGAGAAGTATTCTGATTTTCTTACTGATGTTGTACACAAGGGCTATGCTGAGAAGGTACCAGATCATCAACTTGATCGTGTGGATGGCAAAGTTTGGTACATTCCTCATCACGGGGTGTTTCATCCTAAGAAGGGATCATTGAGAGTTGTGTTCGACTGTGGAGCAACATATAAGGGAACAGCACTTAATAGTCATTTGTTGCAAGGCCCTAATCTTACCAATTCTTTGGTAGGTGTATTGCTGAAATTTAGGCAAGAATCAGTAGCCTTCATGGCGGACATTGAAGCAATGTTCCACCAAGTTAAGGTGGCTGAGGAGGATGTAGACTTTCTTCGTTTCTTGTGGTGGTCTGGTGGAGAATTGACTAAAGAACCCATTACATTCAGGATGACAGTTCATCTTTTTGGAGCAGTGTCTTCTCCAAGCTGTGCATGCTACGCCTTAAAACAAACAGCAAAGGACAACGAAGCTGACTTTCCATCAGAAGTGATTGAAACAATCAACAACAACTTCTATGTGGATGATTGTTTGAAGAGCGTCTCCTCTGAGGAAGTGGCCATCTCTATGGTTAAAAATCTTACCTCTCTCTGTCAGAAAGGAGGTTTCCGTTTGGCAAAGTGGATCAGCAATAGTCGCAAGGTGTTGCAGTCAGTTTCTGAGGAAAACCGAGCCAAGGATGTACAGCAGCTGGATTTGGATCGAGACAAGTTGCCTGTTGAAAGAGCTTTAGGTCTCCAGTGGAGTGTGGAAGCTGATACCTTTCAATTCAAGATTTCCTTGAAAAATCAACCTTGCACAAGACGAGGCATTCTATCTGTGGTAAGCTCTGTCTATGATCCTTTGGGTTTTCTTGCTCCGCTTGTTCTGCCTGCTAAAGTGCTTTTACAGGAGTTGTGCAGACAGACTTTGGGCTGGGATGATATTATACCATCAGTCCTCCAGAAGCAATGGAACCATTGGATTTTCGAGTTGGACAAAGTTGCAAAGTTCCAGGTGAACAGATGTTTTAAACCCATGGATTTTGGACTGCCCACTCATGCTTGTTTACATCATTTTTCTGATGCTTGCGAAATTGGTTATGGCACAGTTTCTTATCTGAAGATACTGAACAGTGAAAACACGGTACATGTGGCTTTCTTGCTGGGTAAGTCCAGAGTAACACCGTTGAAACCTGTGACCATACCTCGTTTGGAACTTACAGCGGCTGTCTTGGCAGTCACGGTTGACATTATGCTGAAGAAGGAGTTGCAACTTCCATTGGAAGATACGGTCTTTTGGACTGATAGCACAACTGTCCTCAATTACATTAAGAACGAGGACAAACGGTTTCATACATTCGTTGCTAATAGGGTGTCTGCTATAAGAGACACAACGCAACCTCTACAGTGGAGATATGTACCCACTAAAGAAAATCCTGCAGATGATGCATCTCGGGGTTTGAAAGTGGAATATTTTTTGAGCAATAAGCGATGGATTGATGGTCCTAGTTTTCTCTGGAAGCCGAGTGATATACAGTTTCCCAAAAGTGATTTGACTTTGACTGATGATGACCCAGAAGTAAAAAAGGATTTAAAGGTAAATGCTGTGGTCTTGCAGAATGGACAAAATGCCACAAGTCAACTTCTCCATTACTTCTCAGAATGGAAACGTCTGAAAGTTGCAGTTGCCTGGGTTTTGAAACTGCGGAAACTTCTGTTGGAGCTGAGTCGTAAACGAAAGGAGTTGTCTTTGGAGCAGATTGACAGTGTTGCTTTAAATGCAAAACGATAGGAATTTAAAACATCTCTGGGCAGACAAAATTTGACTGTAGAGGATCTGTATAAGGCAGAGATTGGTATAATTCGTTTCAGTCAACAGGAACAATTTCAAGAGGAAATTGCTGAGCTCAAGGAGGGAATTTGATGTTAAAAGAAACAGTTCTGTCTATAGTTTGGATCCTATGTTGCATGATGGACTGCTGTTAGTGGGAGGAAGACTTGGTAAGTCAGCTATGCCAAGTGAAAGGAAACATCCCATCTTGTTATCGAAGGATCAGCATGTATCACATCTCATACTTCGAGACATTCATGAACAATTGGGTCATGGTGGCAGAAATCAAATGGTTTCTAAGCTCCGGTGCAAGTACTGGATTACAAATGCCAACTCTGTTGCAAGAAAGATCATCTCCAAGTGTGTCATCTGTAGACGTTATAAGGGAAAGTTTGGTGAACAAGATGGCAGACCTTCCAGTCGAAAGGATCACCCCTGAATTTCCACCTTTTACTAATGTAGGAGTGGATTTTTTTGGCCCCATCGAAGTGAAAAGGGGGCGGAGTAAAGTGAAACGCTATGGAGTGATTTTTACTTGTATGGCAAGTAGAGCTGTCCATTTGGAAATGGCATACTCACTCGATACGGATTCGTGCATCAATGCCTTGCGTAGGTTTGTCTGTCGTCGTGGACAGGTCTCTCACATAAGGTCTGATAATGGGACGAATTTCATCGGTACTGAGCGGGAGCTAAGAGAGGCACTCATTGCAATAAACAATGAAAAGATTCAAAGGGCCCTACTGCAGAAGGGAGTTCATTGGAATTTTAATCCTCCTTCAAGTCCTCATTATGGAGGAGTATGGGAACGTATAATTCGAATGGTGAAACAAATTCTTTGTGCAGTCCTTCGACAACAAACACTGGATGATGAAGCACTGCAAACTGTCTTGTGTGAAGCAGAAGCAATTTTGAACGATCGACCCATCTCTAAACTGTCCAATGATCCTAATGATTTGGAAGCTCTTACACCAAATCACCTTCTGCTTATGAAAGGAAATCCTGCGTTGCCGCCTGGTTTATTTGAAAGGTCTGATTTGTATGCCAAAAGGAGATGGAGACAAGTGCAATACATTTCAGATCTCTTCTGGAAAAGATGGGTACGTGAATATCTACCCTTGTTGCAAGAGCGACAAAAATGGAACAAAGAACGAAGAAATATTACCCTTGGAGACATCGTGATTATTGCTGATTCTACAGCACCACATGGCTCATGGCTTCTTGGAAGAGTTGTGGAGACTTACCCAGACAATAGAGGTTTAGTTCGTTCAGTAAAAGTTCGAACCAAATATAACAACTTGGAACGTCCAATTAATAAGCTTTGTCTTCTATTAGAAGCAACAGCCTAAATATGGCATACTGTAGTCTAATAAGTGTTGGAAATGTACTGTCTTGTGTTATATACCCTTGGTACAAAGTTTGAATTGGTATGTCAGGCTCCATTTTGTATGAATGTGTAATTGTTATGTCATTATGCCATAATCAATTAAGGGGCCGGTGTTTTGGAGCCATTTATTGTAAAGTTTTACTTGGCCATTGGGTGGCACTGTGACACAGTATAATTGTAACACCGGTGTAAGAGCCAGGTGTGCGTTGGTAATTGGGAAGCACACAGTTTTTGACCGCACGGCAGAGTAGCGTGCAAGAAGAACTATGATCTTATGCTGTGTCTTCAAGGTATGGACTTGGATTGTACATGTTAATGAACAAGGAACACTCATAGCAAGTTGTTTTGGAACAATTGTTATTGGAGCACAAATAAAGAAAGATATTTGTTTAGCATCTATTTCCGTTTGCACGGACTCTGTTTGTACGCGTTCTAGAACTTGCTCACTCATATTATCAACGGCAGCGGCTTATTGGAAAGCCGTTACATGTATGTTTATACAATAAATACAAAACAAACTGCAGAATGATAAATCTTGTGCTGTATGTAGCAACAATTTTATCAAAAACATCTTCATTGGATAAATTAAGAAGTTTCATTTAGGATCATTCTTTATAATATTTTTATAACCTACGTTTTTTCAAATAATTAAAAATCTCTCTCTCCCTCTCTCCCTCCCCTCTCGCTCTCCTCTCCCCTCTCTCTTCCCTTCCTCCCTCTCTCTCTCCACTCTCTCCCCTCCCCCTCCACCTTATCCCCTTTCTCTTCCTCTCTCCCTTCCTTCCCCTACCCCCCGCTCTCTCTCTCTCCCTTCTCCCTCTCTCCCCTCTCTCCCTCTCTCCCTCTCTCCCCCCCTCTCCCCCCTACTCTCCCTCTCTCCCCTCTCTCCCTTCCTCTCCCTCTCCCTTCCCTATCTCCTCTCCCTCTCTCTCTCTCTTTCTCTCTCTCCATCTCTCTCTCTCTCTGAGGATTGTGGGTAGTAGCAGTGAGAGTGCTTGGTTTGGAGCACGCTTTGGGGTTTAAAAAAAGTTTTTTCCTTTAGCTTTAATAACAGAAACAGAAATAAGGTCAATTTTGTGGGCGCTGACTGCGGTCAGCGCAAAGTTTTGCGCGCTAGTATGGAGTTAGGCGGTGATTTTTCACGTTTGACTCTTGGACACGGTTGTAAGTGCATGCCGGAGGCTTCCATGTCAATTGAGGATGTATTGATTGCGATCAGCGAACAGGTTGGTGGTCAAAATATCAAATCAGCCTCAAGAATGAACAAAGCGTTTGTTATATTTCTCAAAGAGGTTTCAATGGTTGATGAACTGTTAGAGAAAGGTTTGGTTGTAAATAATATATTTTTACAGGTATTGCCTTTGTCGAATCCTTCTAAGAAAGTTGTACTTTCAAATGTACCCCCGTTCATAAAAGAAGGAATCCTGAAAGAAATTCTTGAACGATATGGAAAAGGGACCAGCCGCTCCCCGCTCCGAATTATCCGAGTAAGATGATCCACAGTACTTAAATCGAACTTCAACAACGTCAGTCTTCAGACGTTTTTACCTACGATGATACCGAAACTCATACACGACCTCTTAATCTGGTGCTGAAAAGTAGCACGTGAGAATGGAAGTTGGAGGCAGTCTGGAGGGACCACAGAAGATACACAGATCTTGCTCATAGCTCAGGTCAAATGCGTGCGGTGTGCTTTTGGTGCAGTGAGTATGGGAACATGTTAGACAGACTTTGTCCAAAAAAAAATGATATTGCTGACTAACGGGATCGCAAACTATTCAGGGGGGAAAACACTGTTCAAGAAAAACATACGGTGCTGTAGTTGCTGTGTGAAGTAATAGTAATGCTGGCGACTGCAAATAATATAGGAGCAGAAATAAGAGTACAGTAGTGAATGAAACAAACAACCCCAAACGTTGACATCGATTCAGGACAGCAGAGGCGTAAAGGTCAGAGTGCCAGGTGTTGTAGAAAGAACATAGAAGAAACGCAAAATGAAAAGAACAGAAAGTACAAGGAAAAGAAACACATTTCCAATCTAAACCAAGTAGAGAGGATGAACTTGCATTGATGGATGGTTTGTAAGACAAATGATTAAAAAGTGAGAATAATCAGATGACGAAGGAAATAAGTTGTAGTCAGTTCACAGTTAGCTATGGTGTCGCGAGATCTGACAGTGAAGTAGACAAGAGGTGAAAGTATCGAGAGTTTCTTTTGAAGTTGGAAGACATGATTCTCTAATAAGCGAGCATCAGAAGTGATAGTGGTTTGTGATTTGTGAAAGGAAATCCTACTCGGCGAGAAGAATTGAGACAGATAGCACGAGACAGCGAGACAGATTAGCAGCTTTCTTGATGGAACTAAAGGGGTGCGGAATCCACAAATCGATTTGTTTTTTCCAGATTTGAGGAAATTTTTTGCTTCCTGTAGGGATGTTATGATAAATGCTACAGTTGAGGAGTTTAGCAGACAAAAACGATACCGTCTCAAAAAAATAATCACTAAAGTAAAGAAGATGATCCATCAGGAAAAGAGTCCAATTTGATTGATTCGGTAGAGGGACAGGTTTTGTTTTGATCGCTGTATTACAGTAATATTTTATGACATCCTTACAAATTGGATCATTAAATTTAAATGGATGTCGTAATAAAGAAAAGGGAAGTGCTCTCATCAAATTTTTAGCTTTTAAAAAGGCTAGTGTGATATTCTTGCAAGAAACTCACACAGATATATATAACCAGACAGAATGGCTTAATGAATGGAAAGGGCAGAAGTTTCTTAGCCATGTTTCTAGTGTAAGTGCTGGAGTAGCTGTTCTCATATCGGAAAGTGTCCAGGGTAACGCTTCCAATATGATAGAAATTATTCCTGGAAGAATGCAGAGAGTAGATATTATTTTACAAAATGTGTCCTTTTCCCTTATCAATGTATATGCTCCCAACATTGGATATGAACGAGTTTTATTTTTTAAGAAGTTACAGGAAGCTATGAATAATATTTCTCGTGAAAATTGTATCATTGTGGCTGGAGATTTTAATTGCACTCTTGATCATACAGTAGATAGGAATCATGATGAACCTCATCTTAATTCAGCAGAAGCTCTCAGGAAGGTAATACTCTTCCATTCGCTTGTAGATGTGTGGAGAGAATCCTTTCCAAAATGTAGGCAATATACATGGCTGAAAATGAATTCAAATATAATATCAGGGGCTAGATTAGACAGAATATATGTTCAGAAGGGTAGAAGAGAACGGTTTTGTGATAGTAGAATTAATCCTACACCCATTTCTGATCATTATTATGTTTCTGTTATGGTTACAACATCACAATCAGTCTGCGATTTGCAAATATTCTTTAAGTTGCAGCAATTTTATAAAAAAACTGCGCAAAGATCGTACATTATTGTTTACATTTATTTATCCTTTCTGGTGGTGCACACACTTGCTGATCGAGCACAGAGAAAGACAAGCGTTAAGTCCCTAAGTCAATTGAGGGCATTGAGGGAAATTCAGATTCAGTCGTTGTCAACAGTAGTAAAAACAAGGCAAAAGAAATCACGAAGAAAATTGACCAAGTGGCAAACGCAATAAGAGCATTGAGAATAGCTCCATAAGTTGGGAAGAGATGGTAAAACTAGTGGAGATTTGCAAATTGAACAAATTATAAACTTTCTTGTTTGTAAAAAAGACAAAATTGCATGAAGATATACGTAGTTTTGGATCACAGGAAAGACTTCAGCAAAAGTACAAGCAAGATTTACTCAGCTTAATAATATGGATTCTTCAACATCTTTCTTTTTTTGCGTTGGAAAGAAAAGTTCGAGAAAAAAGTTGATTACTCATCTTAAACTATCTGATGGAAGAGAGACAACAGAAAAGAGAGAAATTGTTTCACAAGTTTTGTCTTTTTATGAAGAACTCTATAGTGCTCAACCTTGTGATTCTGAGGCAATAGATTTTTTTCTCAGTGGAATTCCAAAACTGAGTGTAGATGAGAAGATACAACTGGAAAAAGAACTTTCATTTGAAGAATTGAGCACAGCGGCTAAACAACAATCTTCTGGACGATCTCCAGTGTTAGATGGACTGACCTATGATTTTTATCAAACTTTTTGGTCATTGATTGGACCAGATTTACATGCTGTTTTTCTTGAATGTGAAAAATCTAAAATTCTTCCCCTCAGTTGCAGAAAAGCCATAATAGCGTTATTGCCGAAGAAAGGAGATGTAGGATTCTTGAAAAACTGGCGTCCTATCTCCTTACTTCGAATAGATTATAAGATCCTTTCAAAAGCATTAACAAATCGTTTGAAGAGGGTTATGGCTTCTATAATTGATGAAAATCAATCATATTGCATTCCAAGACGTTCCAACTTTGATAACCTTTTTCTGGTGCGTGACCTACAACATCTTACGGCGACTTATAAACTTGATGTAGGCCTTTGTCTCTGGACCAGGAGAAAGGCATTTGACAGAGTAGATTATGGATATCTTTTCAATACCCTTTGCGCTTTGGATGGTCGGTATGTCTACAGTTCAAGTTGTCGGTTGGTGTTGATTCAGATTACTTATAAGAGTTGGATGTTAGTGTTGCGAAGTTTTAAATGAACTTTTCTTATATTACACAATGTTTTGATTAGACTGTTCAGTAGAGTGTTTAAGACAAGGATGAGCAGCCTCTCTGGTACTTTTATAGTAATATCGTAGAACCTGTATTACGGAAGTGCTAAGGGAAAACACTACAAGGTATGTCAGTCCGATTGACATATCCAATTTTAATCGTATTTTAGGGCGTAATAGTACAAGTTAAAACTTACGGCTTATGCTGACGTGCGCTGTAACAGCAGCGAATTAACAGTAAGTATGACGCCACAAGCACGACCATATATTTTGGTTAATGCTGTGCAAACGTGTAGGCACACTACGACATGGCACAATGAAATCGCAATATCAAGAACGGACGATCTGTGAATTGCGAACAAATAAACTCGCTAGTAGGGTAAGCACTGCTGTTTGGTCAATGGCAAGGAGAAGATCCACCTCATCTCCCACAGCAGTGTCATTGGAACACAGAGGGAGTGAAAATTCTTGGAATCTTTTTTGGTACTCCGCAATATATGACAAAGAATTGGGATGGAGTAGTTGAAAAAGTACTTGGAAGATTAAAAAGATGTAGTTGGATTCAACAACAACTATCGTACAGAGGCAGAGTTCTAGTGGTAAACAACTTGGCTGCATCAATGTTGTGGCACCGATTGACTGTTCTGGACCCTCCAGCAGGATTTTTACAGATGCTCCAGAGACATTTTGTAAACTTTTTTTGGGGAGGACATCATTGGCTTCATCCAGGCATTTTGAATTTACCTGTGTTTGAAGGCGGTCAAGGTCTTATTGATTTAGTGTCAAAATGGAAAGCTATGAGGTTACAATCAGCCCAAAAATGCTTTATAATACGGAATTGAAGCCATGGATAATGTGTGGTTTGGCAGTATTACGAGCCACTAGTAAAATGGGACTTGACAGACAATTATTTCTAATGTCTAAAAAAGTAGTTGAAGGTTTGGGCATTAGGGGGTTTTATCAGTCTGTACTAAGTGCATGGAGTATATTTAAAGTTGAGAGAGAGCATCATTTTGGTCTTGAAGAACCACTTTTTTATAATTCATGGTTATGTCATCAATATAGTTTACCAAGCATTGAAATCAACACCTTTATTTCATCTGGTGTTTTAAAAGTTGGAGATTTAATTGATACAGAACAAAATAAGTGGTTTTCTATACAAGAGATTATTCAACAAATGGGGAGAAGGTCAGAAAGGATTGTGGAAAATGTTTTAAGTAAGTTAAAAACATCATTCCCTTTATCGTTAAATAAGTTCCTCAAAGATTTTTTTGTTGGTGGGTTAAATCAGTGTTCTTTTCCTGAATTATTTGTTACACCATATAACTGGCAGGATAATGAAGGTGTAAGGCAACTTTTTTCTTTACAAGAAATTCAACATATGTGTTTTTCTGAAAGTAGTAAGCGCCATTTATATATAGCTTGTGTAAAGTCGAGATTTTGTGAATATTTAAAAAAAATAAGAGACACAAAATGGAGGAGTTATCTTTTGGTTCCTGATGTACAATCGCCATCATGGCATTTGTTTTATAAAAGTCCATTACCAAAAAGATCAGGAGATCTACAATGGCGCATTCTGCATTGTGCACTAGCAACAAAGACCTTTTTGTATAAGTGTAATCTTAATACAGCTTTAGTTTGTAAATTTTGCAATGTTCCAGATACTGTGTTTCATATTTTTTCTAATTGTTATAGAATTATACCTCTTTTGGATCTTTTGGAGAATATTTTTAAGGGGTTTGGTTGGAATCTTTCAAAAACAATGTTCATTTTTGGGTGTAAATATTATAAGTCTCAAAGTGAGTGTTGTACCTTTTCCAATTTTTTAATTGGTCAAGCAAAGTTAACAATTTGGAAAGCATATAAAATTGAAAACGAAGGGGAAATAATTAATATAATAAAATTGTTTAAAGCTTTAGTGGAATCTAGAGTTAAAATAGAGTATGAATTTTATAAAATGAATAATGATATATTAATATTTAAAAGAAAGTGGTGTATAAATACAAATTTTATTTTTGTGAATGACAATGATGATGAATTAGTGCTAAATTGGTATTGCTGAGGTTTGAGTAGTCAACACTGAATTTAAAAATGTATCTTTATTCATTGTTGGGAAGTGTCAATTACAAAATTGTTTCATGATATGATTGCAAAATAAAGTGTGTGTTTAAAGGTCGCACCTCTCTCGCTCTTGCTCTTGCGCTCGTTGAAGAGCTCTCTCTCTCTTCACTTGCATGAGACAGTATCACATCAACTACGGTCGTCATAAAATGCAATTGGCTGTGTGAGTGCAAGTAATTAAGATCTAAATAGCATCGTACTTTCGGAAGGCACAAGAGAATAATAGATGCTTGTGCTTTCAGGGGCTGAGAGATAGCACAACAAAAAAGCGTCTCCCTGACCATGCGGCTCACACTTAACTGCGGTTAGTTGCAAACCACGCCTTCTTTCTTTGCTGAAAAGAATGTGGGTGGGGCATATGATAATAATTCGCCACAGAACACTGAGGTAGAAATGGGGGGGGCGTGTTAGAAACGAAAGCCGTTTAATGCGGGGGGCGCGTGGCAGAGTCTATTAACTTGATAAAGAATATGTCACTCTTTGGTTTGAGACTATTTAGGTTCTTGCAAACTCAGGGATTATCTATGCCACATCACTTGTAACCCCACACACTCCAAAGAGAAAGGTAAACTTGAAAATCGCATCATATGACCCTTTAAGGCGTTGTAGTGTTGTAATAGAAAAAAACAATGCAACTAATAGAATTGGTGGCTAATTGTATGAAGTTTGCTAAAAACTTCAGTTGACATTTTGTACGATCTGCCTGCGCCCGCGCTGATGGTTATGTTTAGGGGTGAGAACTTCAATGCATTCGGCTGTTTTCGGTGATCAGTCAATTTGACACGTGAAACATACTAGGAAAAGCCAACAACGTTTTCAACCTCTTTTGAGCACTTATCTTATCAGTCTTTATAAGTGACCCTAGGACAAGATCACAAACATCCAGATCTACCAGAATTCAACCTTTTCCATTTCACCCTGGATCCGTTAGAAGAACAACGGGTGTGATAAATGTACCTCACAGTTTGAAGATTGTCATTCCGGCACATTGTTTCATGGGGTTTTAAGTATAACATAGGAATTGAGGAAAGATTATATGTTATATATATTAAAGATTGCATATAATATATCGTATGCCTATACTAATAATATATTACTACGATTAGCTATATATAGTATCTATGGCAGCTATATCGGATATTAATACCTATTTAACCCTTTTGCAGATTTGTGAAAAAAGTGTGCCGTGGACGTTGAACCACAGCTTATAGTCAGTTTTTCTATAAATGTCAGCAGAATGATGTCGGGTTCATTCTTGGCAGTCAGCACATTTCCTTGATTTGATACTCACCCCTGCAGGGTTTCTCTGCATACCGTTTTCACCCTTCCAGTATCCATCAGTAAACAGGTACTCAGGCTGGAACAACAGTAACATGCAATCTGTCAGTAGCTTGTTATTTTACATCACTTTCTTTCAGATCCTGTTGTTACTTAACAGTTAAAATCACAACAGTTAGGTTAGAAATTAGCATTAGAAATTAATATATACACACACACACACACACAAAATATACACACACACACACACACAACACTTTGGAGAGATGGACACTAAACCTGTTTACAATGCGAGTTTTTATTATTTGATGAACAATTTATAAGTGTATATATTTGTAGAGAAACATCTCAGCTAATGAACCATGTAAGGGAGCGGGTTTTTATAAAAATTTTAATTTTTTCACTTCATAACTTAATTTGTATCAACTCTGTCAGACGCATTAAAAAGCATGATCTTTTAATTTGATCCACCCAATAACAGCGTAAAGTCTTCAATTATGTAATAATGGTGTTCAGTAAAGGAGCGGAAGTGGTCAAATAGATACACGTTTTACTAATTTAAAACAATAAATTGTCAAAAGTTGACAAAAAACGCTCTTTCTCTTACCCTTTTGTTTGAAACAAAAAAGGTCCAACAGAAAGTTACAAAACAAAATCTTTCCTCTGTATTGTACAATCCGTAATTTCAAAATTACGACCATTCTTATTTAACTCACTTTTTCAAATAGTAGAATTTTGTATGTTACTCAGTAATCTTTAGGAATCTCAGGTCAGTCTGGTCTCCAATAGCTCCAGAGTAAACAATATTATATGCCACCCGTAGCAAGCAAGCAGAAATGTTCCTATATGAAATCCAAATTTTTGAGATGTATTTTGAACCCCATACAGTTATGAAGATGTATTTGTGCGGACCTGCATGAGGCGAAGTAATAATTGGCCGACAAAATCCAGTAATGTAAACCCTATCAAATCATAAATGAAACATTAGAATGATTCCCCATTTTCACTATGGCCTCCAACAATATTTACTAATCGAAGCTCTATGTAATATGAATTTTGTGGTTTTGTCAACACACCACAGCTTAACAATGGCACATGCCACCATCATGACATTCAATCCTGTGATGTGGGCATGTTGACGCAAGTCCGATGGATTACGTTGACAAAATTGAATATTTGACACTTAACCACAGTGGTACAGTTGGAGCATGTTTTTTTTTCAGTTGTAGCTGCACGGATGCATTATAATGTTTCATACAAAAATGTCATGTGTGTATATCCACAGACATATTTACAGAAATAGTATTACACCGGCCGATGATGGTAAGTTTGGGTCAATGTTTGTTAAGCTGTGGACACGACAGAGAATTCAAGACTGTTTGTATAAAATAGGTGACCCTGACGAGCACAATAAAGCGGGATATTAAAGTCGCTCGAGGGAGTGGGTTAGTTGAGTAGCAATAGTCAAAAATGCATTGTATGGGTCAAAATCATAGATTTTTCTTTTATGCCAAACAATCATTAGGATATTAAGTACCAATATTGATGGACTCTGACGTGATGGCAGATTTGTAAAATTACTACCGTATCTACTATATATAACGAAACTTATATTGTTATAAGAAAAGTATGCATAGCTAGAACTAATTGGACACATTTAAAGGGCGATTTTCTCGTAGTATAGATATTTTGCCCCCTGCGGATTCCGATTTTCAAATAGTGTCTCTCAGCCAAAGTATAGATTGTCCAGGAGCCGAACAACCATACCTCAATGGACAGCGATATTATTCTTGAGATGAGGTAGGATAATCTCGAATTTGTCAGAGTAACAATTGACCCTTGTGGTCCAGGGTCACATATGAGAAAATATCAATCTTCCAGGACTGTGTGTCCTACTGTGATATCCACAATGAATCATGTAATACTAGAAGGTTCCTCGCAGAAGTAAAAGAATATTGCAGCAGAAATTATTCAGAACTACAAACAAATTTAATCATCAAAGAGCTGACCAAAGTGAGGAGGGACCATCAACTTGCTAGTATTTTTTATATGGTAGAAAAGATAATTCAAGATCTACTTTTTGTGTGAGTTGATATGTATTCTGCCCTCACTTTGGTGTCTATCTTCCCGAAGTTAGACAGATAGATAAACTCTTTCCAACACGTAGACTTGTGGGAGAATGCCGCTTCATTCCACACCACGTTGAGTATGTTGAAACAGAGTGCAACTACAGAATGGAGAAGTATAGTGAAGCTATAGTTATCTCTAAGAACACAATAATGTCTCATTTGGGATTTATAGTTCTTTCACAGCTTTATAAATAATAAATTCAGCAAACTGAATACAAATTAACCATAAAAACTAAATAAGGGAACATCGATGCATCACTTCACAGGAAGTGGAGATGGAAAGTCACCCAACTGTCATTGCGGAGCCCGGTCTCATGAAAATGCGTATAAATAGTACGCCAAATAAAAACGAAAACTCGTGGTATTGATAAGCAAAAATTGACTTTGGCGTGTATATGATACGCACGTGTTTGGCGTGCATATGATACGCATACGTTCATCCTCACCATACGCTACAGACCGTGCATTGTCACACAATGCATACAAATCGACTTGGCTTCTCCCCCACCCCACCTAAATCCTACCCATCGCATAGCATATACAGGTGCATCTCAATAAATTAGAATGTCGTGGAAAAGTTCATTTATTTCAGTAATTCAACTCAAATTGTGAAACTCGTGTATTAAATAAATTCAATGCACACAGACTAAAGTAGTTTAAGTCTTTGGTTCTTTTAATTGTGATGATTTTGGCTCACATTTAACAAAAACCCACCAATTCTCAACAAATTAGAATATGGTGACATGCCAATCAGCTAATCAACTCAAAACACCTGCAAGGTTTCCTGAGCCTTCAAAATGGTCCTTCAGTTTGGTTCACTGGGCTACACAATAATGGGGAAGACTGCTGATCTGACAGTCCAGAAGACAATCATTGACACCCTCGACAAGGAGGGTAAGCCACAAACATTCTTTTGCCAAAGAAGCTGGCTGTTCACAGTGAGTGCTGTATCCAAGCATGTTAACATAAAGTTGAATGGAAGGAAAAGGTGTGGAAGAAAAAGATGCACAACCAACCGAGAGAACCACAGCCTTATGAGGATTGTCAAGCAAAATCGATTCAAGAATTTGAGTGAACTTCACAAGGAATGGACTGAGGCTGGGGTCAAGGCATCAAGAGCCACAACACACAGACATGTCAAGGAATTTGGATACAGTCGTCGTATTCCTCTTGTTAAGCCACTCATGAACCACAGAAAACGTCAGTGGCGTCTTACCTGGGCTAAGGAGAATAACTGGACTTTTGCCCAGTGGTCCAAAGACCTCTCTTCAGATGAGAGCAAGTTTTGTATTCATTTGGAAACCAAGCTCCTAGAGTCTGGAGGAAGGGTGGAGAGCTCATAGCCCAAGTTGCTTGAAGTCCAGTGTTAAGTTTCCACAGTCTGTGATGATTTGGGGTGCAATGTCATCTGCTGGTGTTGGTCCATTGTGTTTTTTGAAAACCAAAGTCACTGGACCCGTTTATCAAGAAATTTTGGAGCAAATTTTTCATGCTTCCTTCTGCTGACCAGCTCTTTGAAGATGCTGGATTTTTTCCAGCAGGATTTGGCACCTGCCCTTACTGCCAAAAGCACCAAAAGTTGGTTTAATGACCATGGTGTTGGTGTGCTTGACTGCCAGCAAACTCACCAGACCTGAACCACACAGAGAATCTATGGGATATTGTCAAGAGGAAAAGGAGAAACATAGATCAAAAAATGCAGATGAGCTGAAGGCCACTTTCAAAGAAACCTGGGCTTCCATACCATTTCAGCAGTGCCACAAACTGATCACCTCACATGCCACGCCAATTTGAGTTTGAATTTACTGAAATCATGACAACTTTTTCCACGACCTTTCTAATTTCATTGATATGCACCTGTACACGCCAAGTCAAGTTTTTGCGTATCATACCACAAGTTTCATTTTTATTTGGCGTACGTATTCAACACAGCATTTCAGAGATCGTGTTTGCACTTGCGCACCTGCGTCACCAGTCAAAGCACTAATCTATAATAGAGAACTGGATTGCTCATGACATCATAAAAGCGAAGCCACCTCGCCGCCATATTGGTATTCCCTTGTATTCCCATTTTCTATAGGCAACGTATGATTTTATACGAAACACATCACCTAATGATCAGTGCTTTATATCTGAATTATCCCGTACATTCCTTACCCGCACACTCCTGAGCATTTTATGGTTATGTGTTTAATGTCTGTTCATTCCCCGCGTAATTAAAAAGTTATGTGTCCTATAACAACTATCGTAGCGAAATATCAGATATTATGATGAACATCCGATTGCAATCCACAACATATGCATTTTCCAAGACAAAGTGCATCATGAAATCTGAATAAAGATTATGCTTTGGCAATTATGCGTTCATTCGCCGTAGGTTCATGGGTTAAGGTAATCTAGTGTTGTTTTTTTATTCATACGCTACGTAACAGCAATATTTTTTTCGAACAAACGCGTTTTGTTACGCATTAATTTTTTAGCTAGGTAATGTGAGTTAAATGTTGGTTAAATTAATAATTCATTAAACACATTTCTCCTGGAAATGTGTTCTCCTATGCTCTGGAGATGATAATTTTTTCCAGTTCTTCCAATGAGTCTCTCCATGATTTCCATTTTTTGAACATCTGTTCTGACAGAGGATAATCCCAGTCAAATGCCCCCATGGTGAGCTCTCTGAGCAAAGATCTAACTTTAATGATTACAGGTGCTGCAAATCCATATGGATCAAACAGGCTGTCAATTGTAGAAAAGACTCCACGTCTTGTGTAGGGTTTCTGATCATTTGACACATGAAATGTGAAAACATCTTTTGAAACATCCCAGCTAACTCCTAAACTTCTCTGCACATGGAAAGTCAGCAGCAAGGTCCAATTCCTTCATGTTCTTTGCTAAGTCGTTTTAAGGAAATGCTTTCATCACTTCTACTTTGTTTTAGGCTTTCTTATGTAGGTGAAGATTTGACGCATCTAGCATGGTTTGGGCATTTCTGAGGAGTGTGTTGGCTTCTTGTTCTGTAGGAAGGGATAGCAGGGCATCATCAACATGTAAGTTCCTCTCAATGAACTGTCTTGCCTCCAAACCATGATCCTTCTCTCCTTCCAGGGCAGCTTTCTTGAGCCCGTACATGGCCACAGCTGGTGAGGTACTCTTGCCAAAGACATGCACTCGCATTCTGAATTTCATTTGAATGTGTAACATTATCTGATCGACGTGATTGTCAGCACTGCCGCGGTTTCTAGTCATGAGATTAATGAATAGCAGCACACTTCTCAAGTTACTCTCAGAGGAATAATCAGACTGATTATAAATTATTTAATAATAGTTGTTATTCTTGCATTATATTTATTAGGATTAACCCTCCCTTTCTGTCAACAGTGTAATGCTATTCATCATTGCACCGTCAACAAAGGATTGACTTGTTTCAGAAATCATCTAGTTTGATTTTGGACTAATAATCATGGGCTGGAAATATTTAACTCTCGCAGTGTTGCTCCAGCCTGGGCCTCTTGAACTTGAAAATGCTGGCGTGACTGACACCTGAGCACCTGCACAGTGCGACTCCATAAGAAGAGTCATTAGCAGCGGTTACATTGGCCGACTTTACAACTAACACCATGAGGCCCCAAGCAGAAATGTGATGATGCCTCAGGTTCATTAGAGAGAGAGAGAATCACCACACCTCCGACACCTGTGTGTTGAAAGTTGTCTGGATCAACTGGCTTGGTAATGATTCTCTTTTGCTTGCTTGCTTGTTTGTTTATTTATTTAGGCCTATTTTAGACCAGTGCTCTGATTCTTTTTATTTTATTTTATTTTCATCAGCCAGTCAAGGACCTTGACATAAGGGATTCTCATTAACATCATTAACAACTTGTCAAAATAACGACAGTGCCCATTTTGACAAATGTAAGGGCCTGTTTATACCAAGGAATAACGATAATAGGCTATACAGTTTTAATAATGGTTGTAATTCTATGAGAATAGGTAACAGTTATAACAATAATGGCAAAGAGGAAAAATATCGTTTGAATCACTTTCAGAATGATTGCAGATGATGATCGACAAAAACATTGACAGCCAATCAGAATCCACATGATTTTAAAGAGCTGGCATCACGCGCTAATAATAAACATAACGTTATGGTGTGTTGGTGCGGACGCTAGCTAGTTATAGTCATCGTCAATGAGTGTAATGCATTACTAAATTAATTACTGTAATTTAATTGAAAACGTAAAGTAAGGGATTACTCTTAATTGTTCTGTAAGTTAGTTACAGGCTACTTCTGATGTAATATACATAAATGTATATATAAAACAATTCTCTATAAAACATTAGTGGATGTAATATCAAAATGTAACATCTAATGATAAAAATGTATGTTTTGAAAGTTACCTTATCATTTCAAATACTTTGGTCAGTTAAAGAATAATTAAAAGAGCAGTTTCACGTCTATCCTTGGTCAAGATTGATAGGATTTAGTAATAAGTAATGCAATGCATTTTAGAGAAAGTAATTACCATTACTCTCCTTGCCCTGATGTAAAGGCGCATGAAATTCGTAGCTATTCACGTCGATTAATCTAATTGTGTTGAGGACTGTTCCGAGTTAACTTACCCCAACTACTCTCGAGTTGTTTCGCCCCACCGCGTTCACACAGTCTGGCGATGCCCCCGCTGCTTAAATAGGGGTGGTCTCCCGGACCTTCATTGAGCTTACCATATTTTTCCTATAAAACTCCTCCTTTCCTTTTTTCTGCCTATCTCCTTTTGGAGTGTTAGCACGCTCTGGTGGCATAAAGCCCGATCTGTCAAAGTTGCTAACAGCTGCTCCTTCTTAATAGTCCTTCTAATCCCCAACCCCCACAGAGCATAGGCTTCTTCTATTAACATGTTAATTTGCCCTTACCTCTGTCTTCGCTCGAATGACTACTCCACTCTATCTCAATGCCCTCCACTCCCCGCCTCTGCCTAAAACGCGCACTCTACTTAACCTTTTCTACCTCCACCCGTCACGAGCCCCCCGCCTCCCCCCCGAGGTGTTACAGACTGTACCAGACTGTCTGACCACTAACTTGTGTTCCTACCGTCCACGAACGTTGGTCAACTGCATTCCTTTTTGTCCAGACACACGTGGCCCAAATAAAGACTCAGCTCTCGTCCTCTTATTGAGACCCAAAACGACCAGTACACAGAACTCTGGATACAATTTGCACTAAGCAAAAGAAAGGAGATAGCTAGCTCGTATGCTTCCCTTTTATTATCGCTTAGTATTGTTTGCCGTCTGCACCATGTTTGTGACCGATCTATACATGTGTGAGTTTCACAGGTTGTGCAGCAAAAATTCCTGTAGGATGTCTCTATTTTATAGTATAGTTGCAACATTGTCTTTTGAAAATTCATTTTAGTATGTTCTCCATTGCCATGTGGAGAGAGGATGTAACAACAATACTACACGGCCTAATTATCGTCATTGCCTGGACGGATCCAGACGACATTTTTGTTCTTTTGAGATTCGCAACCAAAGCTGAGTAGAAAAATAGCAATCCACTTTCGCGCCCTCCTTGTTTGGCGGTGAAGAAAGATTGACAAATGATATTTAGCGCCGGAAGTCGGCTTCTTATGAGATTCTGTACTTCCTTGTAGGATCGAATGTCGGTAGTTCCTCTAAGTCGACTTGGGGTCGTCACAGAACGGTGTTTGGCCCCTTTTGTTTGCGTTGTGCATGCAACAACCACAGAACAACGGAACACCAAGGACATCGTCTTTTAAGAAAGCTGGTGTTCCAGTCTCCTTGGAGAGCGTTCGTTACGAATTTAGATGCTTCGGCCTGTGTAACGTAAGGCACGCGTTCTCAGGCCGTCGCGACCTCGCGATCACAGTACAATCACAAAATTCAGTCCGTCGGTGGTGAGCCTAGGCTTCGTTGTGCAAAGGGTTCGAACCGGACTTGGGCTCACGTATCAATTGTAAATAATGCCCCTGTGACACTCATTCTACTGTCGTTACAGTATTTCGATCGGGCACTTGGTACAGTGCAAACTGCATTTACTATCTGACACCTGCAGAGTTAGCATACACCATGGGTCAGTCGTGCTCAAAGGCTGCCTGTTCTATAAAGTGTGGGCAGTATACTTTTGCAAGGACTTCGTCTGGTCTATTATCTGACTCACACCTGTACGTGAGTTTTTTATAAGTTAAGATTTGTACCGTCGTACCCGGCCATGATTCAAAGCCATCAGTACGCTCAAAGTAGCGCTTTGTTGTTGTCTGTCGTTTCATCGCCCACTGAGTGTACGCCACAACAATTGCAGACGCATGTGGTGATTTTATGGCTTAGATACACGCGCACACGGTGCGGGATACGACATACATTTCGTGATTCGCCGGTAAAAACACAGATATAAGGCATTATAATCATAATTATGTCCTTTAGCCCGGACTGGCTGCAACACATAGTACGCTTCAATCCTCGTATTAGCCGTGACTAATCAGGGTGTTTATTGTTTGGTCTACTTGGATCGTCCCTGCTGGAGCACCGGCATCACGTTGTGTTAAGGGCCATACATCTGATCCGTCACACTTCTTGAGTTGTATTCGGCGAATCAGAATCTGCACTCGACTAGCTTGGCCAACTCACAGCACACCTTCCTCTCATAACAATGAGCTTTGCTAAAATATTGTTTCAACGAAGGCGGGTTTATGTATGACGGAGCAACAATAAATTACATTGTTGTAAGAAAATGAATCTAGTCTTTTTTAACTTTAAACATCAATACCAACCTTGCTGACACGCAAATACACAAATATGTTCCTTTTTAGCAGCAATCATATACCCCGTTAACTTAATGCATCTGATACATACAGGCTATACTGACACCACAAAGATTGAATACAAAAAGTTCCATTAGACTTCCCACTTAGGTGCCAACAACAAAGTAACAGAAAGTGTTTTTTTCCCCTACCCTTCAAAGGTTAGTTCACTCCAAAAATGAAATAAGGCTGTGTTTTACTCACCGATGAACCCCTCCAGTCAGTGTGCTCCTAGGTTAAATGATCTTTCGTCAACACATCGACGAATAACCATCGAGTTATATAAAAAATGTCTTGATCTTTCAAGCCTATCGCATTTGTACTCGGAGCGGGTGTTGCATCTCCCTTCGGTTTCCAAGGCACCATGAAATAAATACAGTCACTGCTTGCATCTAAAACAAAGTACATCCCACACGCCCTCCGGGGGCGGGTGAACCAGAAACCTCCTGTAGCGAAAAGTCGATGCGTTTTTTGTTGTAAGAAAATAGCCATTAGTCAAAACGTATAATCACTTTCAATCTAGCTTGCTCAGCCGTTGTACACTGAAGCAGTTGGGGCGTAACAGGACGTATGAGGTCAGTTTTGCGCATGTGCTGCTCAGAAGTGATGCACGCGGAAGCGGAGGGGAGAGATCAAAACAAAACAACGGTCATGAATTAAAGTACAAAACGAGGATTTGTAGAGAAGAATGTCAGAGGATTTCGATATAAACAAAGAGGAGACCTTTTCCTTTGCTAAGGAAGCGAAACTGTTGCGTCCCTCTGATCCTCGTAACAAATGTTGGTTTTCACAAGACTCACCGGCGCATGCGCAAAGCTGACCTCATACGTCATCAGCTGCTTCCGTGTACAACTGTTGGCGCAAGCTAGATTAAAGTTGAATTATGTATTTAAACTATATGATTATTTTTCTTCAAAAACGCTTCGATCTGCTACAGAGTTTTTTTTTTATTGATGGGCGATTTTTATTTAACTTCTTTTGGTCTGAAGCACTGCAACACCCGCTGACTACAATGAAACAGCTTAAAAGATCAAAGACAATTTTTAATATAACTCTGACTGGATTCGTCTGAAAGAAGAAAGTCATTTACACCTAGGATGCCTCGGGGGTGAGTAAAACACAGCCTAATTTTCATTTTTGGGTGAACTAACCATTTAAGGGATTCTTAACTACCATTATATGGTTAGATGTATTTTATGATTTCATATAGAATTATATTTTTCCATCTTTCAGCAATTCTGTGAGACATAGCCTATATTGTTGGATACTAATTGTAACTTGCTTAGTAGCTCTGTCTTTTTTATTAATGTCTCTTTTATTAAAAGTTTATACCATACCACACTGTTACCTGCACAACCCAAATTCACCGCACAACATAAAAATAATCTATGGGAATTTAATAAGTGTTCTCGAGACACCCCCCAGCATATTTTGACAGAATCGTCAGAATCAGAATGTAGCTAATTAAATTGTCACTATAACGCATCCGTCAAGCAATCAGTAACAGCAGATACTGAACCCGATAAACAGGCAAATCCCTCGAGCCAGGGCAGAAAAGGCCAGGGATTCCCATGAGGGGAAAATGCTGACAGTAAGCAATATGCCACCTTAATAAATGGCACCAGCGCTGGCCATGTGAGTGAAGGACGGCCCAATGGGATGAGATATCATCATTCCGTTCACACCCAAACGTCAGCATGGAATTCCTGTAATGTTCAGATGCCGTCAGGCTCCCAGAGGAATCTGGGCTCACGTTCCACCTCGTGTGTGACGGTGTAATGGTACATGCATGGAATTTAACATGTTTTCAGCTATGACAACCCTTAGGCCCTCAAATTTCAAAGATCTTAATATGGAGCCGAGACCTGTGGCGCTGATAATCTTCAATGAAAGTTACTCTCTGCTTCTGTGCAGTTGTATATATAATATTATAAGAGTCTTTCCCGTGGCTAAATAAAGCTCTGATGAGTTTACCCACTAGCATCTCCGTTCAGTTTATCGGCTCATATTACAAACTCATGTCTATCAGGCAGCTTAATACTTTCACCATCCCCTGTGTGTGATAGTACCTTAAAAAACACTTGTGTGTGTAATAGTGGGACAAATTCGTACTCATTCACGTACTAAGTATGTTTTGGCACAGTTGATTTGCATGTGAGGTCACATTCCTTCTTAAAGGGATAGTTCAGCCTAAAATTATATTGTTTACTCAGCCTCTTGTCATTGTGTGAATGTCTGGGCTGCCTTTTTTCCTGGACAGCAAAAAGTGAATGAGAATTGAGCTATCAAGTTCCAAATATAACAAATTAATTTTGCGATTAATTGCATCCAAAATAAAAGATTTTGTTTACTGAATAAGGGTGTTTACGTGAGCACAATGCATACTTTAAGAAATGATACATATATGCATGTGTTATTTTGTTTATATATACATAGATCTACAACAATAACAGCCCACAACATTAACACACCTTTTTTGGATGCGAACTTAATTGATTTGACCACCCTACAGAAATATTAAAGAACTAATACAAATTACGAAGTATAACAAAATACAGACAACTGTCAAACTAAAACTTTCAATAAGTTTGAATATACTCACAAATGAGTCATTTAAAAGATCACATATAATTACATATAGAATAAATAGCATATATATATATAGTGAACTATAAAAAAAATAGTATTATAATATTATAAATAAATAGTAATAATACTTACTAATATATGTAGTAAACTTAAGCCCAATTAAAGTCATTAATGTGATTTTCTTGTAACTTTAAGCAAAATTTCATGTACACGTTCATCGACTCGTGTTTTAATTGTATATGATATCATTGTGTTATCATTTACATTCTATATGATACTAACTTCGTTATAGACAACAAAATAAATTTGTAATATTTTTCTAATTCTGTTTTTTGTTTTTTTTAATTCTGTTTAAAAAGGTAAAATGACATTCATAAAAAAATGTAGCCAAAAAATGGGCTGGACCTTCAAGATTATTATTTGGACATTTAAGATTATTATTATTGATTTACAGTAACTATATGACCTTGCTACCAGTGAGCTAATGTGTTAAAGCTAATATAGCAATGGCCTTTGAGCCAGAGGTGACACAGGCTGATATATGGGTGATGATAGCTTCAGGTGACAGAAGGAAGACTGCCAAGAGATTTTCCTTTAAATGATCAGCCTCTTAAACATTTTTATCCCCAGTAAACATATTCTAACGTGACCTAAATGGACCACAAGATTGTTTGCAGCAACACCTAATTGCTACATTTAAGGTGAAAAATATTTTTGTCGAAACAAGCCAAGAAACACCTGCTACTGGAGCTCAGCAGGTTCGTAGTGTGAGACAGTGCTAAGTTGCTGCTGACTTCGACACCTTTAGCTGCCGCAGATCAAGGCTTCCTCCATAGAAAGTGAATACGACTACAAGGCACTGCGCCAGTTCTCGGTTGTTTTTAGCTAAATAAGTGGATTTATGAGGGGCCCGACTAAATCCTTGTGTGTCTCCCCAGTTATGTTAAGGTGGTGCTTGCATGTTTGATATTGGATTTGTACCTGGCCGAGGGTGCGAGATGACTCGCTAGTTCTCTTTTGTTGATTTCTGATTGAGGCCATTGCGTTTTTTTGGTTGTGGTGCCTGTTCATAGGAGCGACCAAGGTGCCTACTTGGATGCAGGGGGGTGCGCAACTCTGAACTTCAGGAAGATGTGTCGAAGAGATCCGGAAGGTTGGAAGGTATCTTCTGCATGCTCTGTTCCTCTCCTGACTCTTTCTGGATTACGATTACAGGCCTTGATTAAGACTTGCCCTTTTTAGTAGCAGACACCGTCTGCTGTCGAGCCGCGGTCGGATCTGCTGGAAGGAAGCCTTGAAATGTGTCCTGCTCAACATGAAAGGGTTTTGGGTGTGAATGAACATAAAAGCAAATCTTCATGAAGGTCATTTTCTGAGCCAAAAGCTTAATTTTGAGGCTAAATTTGGATGTTTAAAGCATTTTTGTAACAAAAATGGGTATTTTCTTTTCTTTACCTGTACAAAAACATGATCCTTAAAGGTACATTCAGTAATTTTTATGTTGCACTATGCTGTCATCTTGGGTTTATAGTGGCACCTTGTGGTGTGGATGAAGCATTATGCAAAAATGTTTAAAAATGGATACATTTTAAATAAATGTAATTTATGTTTAAGCGGTAAAATTTCATGGAAAAAAGTGATACATATGACTGATAAAATATAATTAAAAAAAAAGCTGCTTGATTAAATTATTAAATTGATAAATTACTAATTTCTTTAGCAGCAAAACTACAAAGTGAAAGAAAAAAAACAAAAACAAATAATGACTAAGGTGAGAAATTAACCCGCTTTAAGTATGTGAATGCTCTGTGCAAAGTTCAGTGAAATTGAACACAGGTAAATATCATTCCTCGACAATTCTTAAATTGGAACGCCCATAAATCATGTAGTATCTGTAATAAACTGATACTGTAGCTGGTATGTTGACATACACAATACAAGTGAACATTGTGTGCATCATGTCTCAATCGTCTCAGTACACAAGATTGGGAGACACAGATGTTTTACCCACAGATGCAGCTGAAACTGTATCCAGCCCCACGAGTATCCCTCTGGACTGCCAGGAACTATAGCTAGTATTAATAGCCCTCCAGCACATTCTGAAGAACTGTATGGAATATCGCCCTGCCTCTAGAGTACAGTGCTAATCTTGTCATATGAGTTTCCTCGCTAAAATTTCAATCAATAGTCATTGTAATGAAGAGTAAAATTCGATCTAAAATCGGAGTGGCGATTCTTGCTGGCTGATTCATGCGACGTCAACAGTCAAAAGCGCGGGTTGAGAGGGTTAGAACCGTTCTTTTAGTGAGCGTTTGTTTACTGATTGATGATCAATACCCAACCTTTCTTCTAAACGTGCTGGTCACTTAGCAAAACCTTTACAGGCAAAAAATTTCACTGTCCAGTATGTAGCAATGATGAAGCTATAAGTCCACACAGACTGTCACCTTCCAATCAAAGCAGTCAACGCTGCTGGCAATTTCATACCAGTTGAAAATCTTAACCAGCTTGCCGAATCGGCACGACCGCAATTCCTGATCGTATGGAGTCCTATTCCTTGTTGGGGAGTTTACTAGTTTTACATGTCAAATTACTAATTTTAAGTAACAAAATAAATGACTGTATTCAGTAAAAATGTTTACTAAATTTTACTTCTGAAAATGGTAACCAAGGGGGTTCATCTGAATTTTTTCTCGCACACCCGACACAATTAATGGATTTCTTTATAAATTGCAGTATTGCTCTAATTATGAGGATGCCAATGTTTCAGAAGCTTAGACACAGAATACGACAATGCTTATTCTATAATGGTTTATTTCCATATTTGCGTTTATGTATTTCCCCCCCCTCCCCCCCCCCCAAGGCATTTCCCTGTCATAGTCATGCAAAGATTCATTCAAAAAAGTATCATTGGCTATAATCTGTTTCTTGTTATATTTTTAATATAATAACAGAAGACAGACGTGTTTGAAAGTCTGAAAGGAATCAGTGTTTGAGTACTACTGTACAGTTGCCCCCGCTTTCGGTTAAATGTTTGAAAATGCTTACCATTGAAAAATTAGAACATTTGGAAAATTAATCAAATGTAATGTTACATTACTTTAATAAAGTAATTGGAAAGTTACACTACTTATTACATTTAAAGTAGGGTAACTTGTAATCTGTAACCTATTACACTTCCAAAGTAACCTTCCCCAACACTGTTCCTATTGTAACGAATGGATTTTAACAGTGAAAATTTGCAGAACAACATTAAATGTTACCACACCTTAACAGCTTCAGATGCTTTCTAGTTGCTTTATCATTACAAAAAAAAAAAGTTACATACTTGGACCAAACCAACCCACAGCTTCTGATATTTACAGAAATAAATGTCTAATTCTTTGTTGCAACTGTTTTTGCCCACCTAAATTGAACTGTAGGCATTTAATACAATGATTAACATACAGGTGAACTTATTTTCCTGATGAATTTAAGGAATTGAGTAGTTTATGTAATTGTTTTTTTTGTAAAAATTAGAGCACCCTTCAAATTTTGTTATACTTCCTCTATACTACTACTACTAAATGTGATCCAAGTCGTTTTAGATTATCTATCTGAATAATTTACTTAAATCTCTAGCTTCCTTATAAGCATATGCAGTAGTGAAGACCCCTTACAAATCATGGTTACCCTTTTAAAAGCTACATGTGGTGCCCTCTAGTGAAACATCACTCATCTGTGTGCACTCTTGATATATTGGAACTGACATTTGTGTAAAGTTAATATGCATTTATTTGAGGTATGCCCACAAGTGGAAAAAAAGAAAACAAGCAATAAAGGTTACAAAGAACCCAATAGTTTATTTCTTTTCCAATGAAGACTATTCAGAGGAAAGCAGGAAAGAGTTTACCAGACATGTACATCCAGTGTAAATACAAATGTTCGATAAACAAACATCCAGTCACATTCAGCACATGAGATTCACTCGGACTCCAATTTACGGTGGTTGTTCTTCTGCAAAGTCTATTAAACCCAGTCGTTGGGTGGCCGTACCAAATGTGATTGTGACAACTGTACGTTACAACCAACTAAACAGATAATTGACTGAAACGTAAAATGACTTGAATAGGGAAATACACTGAGTGAAATAATACAACACCCCTCCATGCTATAGCCAACAACTTCCAGGGAACAATAATCATATTCTTAAAGCTGGATGAAGAATGTTATAATGCAAAATAGAAGAATAAAATGTTTCAACAAGGCATTTAAAAATCCATGATTTTTCAGCTTCTTCAACATTCACCACAGGCAAAAAAAGGCAAATTTTCATGCCCCCATTGGTCCAGGGATCAAAATAGCCTTTTGTGGAACACAAATGTCTGTAAACAGAACTGTTCTGGGGCAGAAACAGCGTGCAAACAACAATACACATTTATTTGGCAAATGACAATCATTGGTGGTCAATTTTTTCACTTTAAGATTCAATAATTAATGGAATTTGTTTTTAGAAGTCCTTTCGACAATGCTTAAAAAGTAGTGCTGTCAAATCGATTAATCGCATCCAAAATAAAGTTGTTGTTTACATAATATATGAGTGTGTACCGTGTATATTTATTATGTATAATTAATACACACTCAAAGTATATATTTAAAAAATATTTACATGTACATATTTATATTTATATAAATTATATATAAATTGTAAGTATCCTTCACATCTACAAATACATGTAAATATTTTCTAAATATATACATGCATGTGTTTGTATTTATTTATACATAATAAATATACACAGTACTACACACACATATATTATGTAAACAAACGTATTTTGGGATGCAATTAATAGCAATTAATGTACTTTTGAGCAGCAACTAGGTTAAAAGGGGTACATTTAAACAAAGGTGCACTATTTATGCGTTTCACAAATACATATTTCTGCACAGACAATATTAGCATCATATTTATTCTAACTAAATGGTCTTCCACTATTTAAGTGGCTATATATTTAGAAAGCCCAAAAGTGCTATTTCGTAAACAGCATCCAAGGAGTCCAGAGTCTAACTCCAACAGACACATACCGACTCAAAATGATTAAAAAAATTTTTTTTAAAAGTGTCAAATTGCTCTAAAGAACAAAATAAAATAAGGCAGAATAAGACAGGTGAGAGACAAGGCTTAAGACGGATAGACCAAATGAAAAAGCAACAGTGCAACTTAGCACAGCACATTTTGAAATGCATAAAAATTAGAAAACCAAGAAAAGTGCTGGGGACCTATAAGCCAAAAAATCATGATATACTATACAACTCTCCTCTCTTAAGAAAGAAAAGCCCTGCTTTTATACCAAAAGGAGCTATTGAAGGCTGCATAGTCAAAAGTTACAAAATAAAAATGTTATGCATAAATGAGTAAAACAGTGTATTTAGAAGTAGAACTTTTATGTAGCATGTTAATTTTGGAGTTCCCTATGCACACTTTTAGAAAAATCATAAAATACTACATCCATTACAGAAATTAGTCTGTGGTTCTTTTTAAGTAATTACATCTTATTTTGGGGTACAATATTAGTAAACGAAGACATTTCTCTAACCAGTGACAACATATTCAAAAAGGCATTAAATACTTCAATAACCTCAGGGCTCAATGACGAGGAATGAGAATATATTACCAAAAGCAGCTAATTCTGGTTTAGTTTGAACAGTCCTTTATTTGTGCACATTCGTTTTATGGGAAAGACTGGTGATATTTTTGTGCTTTAAAATAAAATGATTAAATTACAATTCTGTCATTATTTATGCACTTTGATGTTATTCCAAACCATGAGTTTGTTAAATGACTATTCAGCATGACATTCCTCTGCAGAATACAAACGATTTGAACCCCACTGACTTTCATTGAATGGAAAAAAACTGTTAAAAATTCTTAAAAAACATTTTCTTTTGCATCCCACAGAAGGAAAAAAAGTCATATCGGTTTGGAACAACATGAGGGTGAATAAAATGTAACCATTTTGGTCATTTCTGGGTAAACTATCCCCTAAACAATTGATTTTCATTGTAAGGAAAAGAGCAGCTTGGACATCTGCCTAAATATCTCCTTTTGTGTTTTACGAGTTTAAAACAACATGAGGGAGAGTAAACGGCGAAATTTGTATTTTTATGTGCACTACTCCTTTAAAATATTAGGTTGTTTCTAGTTAACACAAGTATCACAAATACTGAAGAGAAAATTGGCGCGCCCCAAGGAACAATGTGGCCGGCAGTTACGAGCTGCTTTGCGAATATGGATTTCAGTTAACGGTTAAGTCTGTTCTTTTTCCCCCTAAATCACATCTAAAAGCTCTCAGCAACACTAAGTGCAGTGTTTCTTTGTGCAAGGCCAGCGGTGATGCAATTAGGTGAAAATGGCGGTAAGTTCAGAGACGGTTATATGGTCTGACTACACAAGGATCACACAAAGCCCTACAAGAGACACAAAGGAGTACCAGCTCCTGTTCTGACACATAATGAACCCCTAACCTTATAAAACAAGACCCATCCTGACAAACACTTGTGTAAGATTATAGTACGCTTTTTAAGAGAACATTATATAAAATACTCCTCCTAATACTCAGGTAGCACAATTCTGAAAAAAAGATATGAAAAACAACAGTGTTCTTGCATTGTTGCGGTTTCTCCTTCGTTTTGGGTTGGAGATGGGGCGGACAACTTCTGGAAGCCATCATCTCCGTATAGGGGTTTAGGATAGTGCTACATTAAGGTTAGGGCTGTCTTATGGACTACCTTATGTCATATGTTGATCCAGGTTAGACTACGTCTCTGGGTTTGTCACTGTCGTAGCTGCTGTGGAATTCATGATCTTCATGTACTGAGTGTGAATGGCATCGAAGGCCTCGTCCCGATGAATCATGGCACCAAACACTAGAGGCTGTGGAAAAGACAAGTGACAAAATTCTTAGTGTGCTTTCACATTGGACAATGTCTGACATCAGTATTGGGTTCACCTGGTTAGCATAAAAACTAAATTTGATGCCTGATTTGAAATCCAGCAAAATCATTTTAAGTGGTCTTAAATGTTACAATTAACATCTTTGATTATGTCTCATATCATATCATATAACCAATGCTATAAATGCAGTTTCTCTTCAGTTAGTGTGCAATCTAAACAATTAGCCTACTTGCTTCTTCTTTAGCTACAGCGGTGAACAGCTGCTGCTAGTCCTCACTGAGGGACTAGTGCTGATGACACAAATGTACCTTGATGTGGAGCCAATAATAAAATGTGCAAAGGAACCTGGCAGGAACTCTGGTTCACAGCAAGTGTGAAAATGGCCTTGAAAAAACTTAATATCCTAATATTAAGAGTCAATTATATAATAAAAGTAAGAATACCACAAAGAAAAAGTTACATGGGTAGCTTTTCCATTTTAATTAATTAATTTAATGAAACCTGTGTGCAAAAATTCTTGCTAAGAAAAGAGAAGTGAAGACTTAAATTGTTACAAAAAAAAAAATCAGTTTCAAATAAATGCTGCCCTTTTGAAATTTGTCTTATTCAAAGTATCTTCACAGTAAAATTATTAGCACAACGTGGGTTCAACACTTGAAAATAATAAAACGTTTCTTGAGCAGTCATATAGAATGATTTCGTGAAGGTTCATGTGACCACTGAAGACTGTACTTCAACTCACATGCGCAAAATTCAGCTTTGGCCATCAGAGGAAAAAATTAATTTTTAAACATTAAATACAATACTATTGGTAAATTACACAATATGTACTATGGTTTCCTGTTTTTTTATCCATATACTGTATATACACACACATATACATATATACATATAAAACACAGATATGCAGTACCTTTAAAGTGGATGGCGTTGTAATTGAGATCCCCATCCCAGATCCAGGCAATACTGACAACACTTTGTACTGTTAACAAGAGTGGAGAAATACAGTAAGATACTAAGCATTCAATAAAAATAAGTCAACGAACATCAAAAAACATCTGGCAGACCTTCTGAATATCCGTGATGTCTTGGAGCTTGATTACTTTATTTTTTTTCGAAGACGTCGCCCGGGAGCTGGAGCTCTCAAAACACAGGTAACTAAAAACACAAAACACACACTTTTATCATAAGGTACTATGCTGGCCTAACAATGCCTATAGGTCTTATACCTCAAGTACGATAAAACATTTACACCTTTGTTTAGAGAAAATGTAATTTGTAAATATTGCTATTTAATGCAATGTTGCTGATTCTGAAAAAGCCCCCAAAACGATTAATTTGCAAAACAGCAAACAAAAAAAATACTGCTAATTTGAACATCTGAACATTCATACTTTTCTGTGACGTAGAGGACACCATTGCGGATATAGTCGGTTGGCATTTTTCGGTCCCTGTTGATCAAGCAACATCGCCATCCGTTCTCGCACACTGCGAATCAAATCACACATTGTTTTACAGTTAAACAACAGCAAATGCATATGAAAATGTTCAAAGGCTAGTGTAGTTTCTCTTCCCACCTGGCAGGGGGCGCTCATTCTCTGACAAGTTGAAGACTTCATGAAAAGGCCCTCTTTTGGTGTTGTAGGCCCGTCCGCTTTCCTCCTCACGGCCAATCCCGCATGACATCCCGGCCGACTGATTACCACGTGCCACCACCGGCTGGATCTGCTGTGAAGAACAAGCGAAACTATTTATTTAGGAGCAGGATGTGTAAGTACAGCCCCAGAACTGCAAGGTTCCTGTGTGCCTTGGAAAGATCAATGCTATCCTTTAATGCCTAACCAGATAAAGAACAGAATTGATCCTA
>JADLZN010004948.1:0-28310 GCA_018155175.1 Sinocyclocheilus anophthalmus
CATTGAGTGTCTCATTTCATCCGCTATAATCTTTTTCTCCATTAATGTATTATTAGTTGGATTTGGTACAAACAGATTAAGCAGGGGGCGAGAAAGGCAGAAGTCATTTGTTAATTGCACAGGCACCTTTTATTTGGCTTCTTTCCCCACTCAAAGTAAGTAAGGCGTGAAGAATTCCACCGCTGAGTTTGTACTGTAGATTAGGGCATGGGGTTAGGCGAGAAGAAATGAAAGAGAGAGAGACTAGCTGAATGGCAGAATATTGCTCCAGTCTACCATGTCTTAGTTTCATTGACATTCAGATTTTTATCAAATAATGAATTAAACCTTGATTTTCTGCCTACTCAGCAAAGAGAAACCCAGCAGTCTGTGGCATCATTATTTTTTATGATATTTCAAGGTCTGCTGGAACATTTCTAAAGGTATTCAAATATATATGCTAGAGTACATGCATGTACCTTTTTCCATTCTTTATTTATTTAATTTCACGAGGGCCCGGAATTGGCTATAGAACGCATTTGACATCAGTGTGCATTCCTTTAATAATTCATTTCCGACCCCTCCTCTTCAGATCATACGTGTTTAGACATGGTCTCTGTGGATACCTGGCTATCAAAGAGAGGGAGAGAGCGGGAAATAGCAAATTAAACTCCATCAGCTAATGTGTTGTCAGGTAATGAAATAACAATCTGACACCCACTCATAATGGAATGCAAAAGAGGGGTCTCACCATTACCCTGGCAATTTATCATAAAAGGCGGTGAATTTCTACTTAATATACATGAGGTCTGTGAGTTATTATGGAACTCCACAGTCTAACAAACTTCTCAAAGTGTGCGCACAAAAGGGTCAAGCATATTATTTTCACTTGCATCATATGTGGACGACAAAATGGCTTTCTGGAGAATTGAAAATCGAGTCTCACTTTGAACATGCTATAGCCTATTATTTCTCCATACAATGCTCTCTCTCCTTCTCTGTCTTTTTGTGGATGTTTGGAATGAGAAGCAAGAGAGATAGATGTGTGTGTATGTGTGTGCGAGTGCGTGTTAACTGGCGGTATCAGTGGGAAGGTGGAAAAGGCTATTTCCAGTGCTCTAATTCATCTCTGCCAACAAAGTCTCCAGGCTTTGCCTCTCTCAGCTCTCCACCTTTCTCAGATGTGGCTTAGTACTTGTTGTACCCTGTTCACCTTGTTTTTCTGCTCCTTTGGGTATTGGGTCATTTCCCTGTGCCATTCTACATTTCACTCTCTTTCTTTCGCTTGTTTGCTTTTTCTTTTGTGTGTGTTTGTAAATACGTGCCCTCTCTGAGGCAAGGGATAATGCCCGTCAACCATTACTGCACTTGGATACGTCGGCACTATTAATAGCTGGCGGGAAAAGTTTTCACCATCTATGGAACAAAACAACCTAATAATAAATTTTCACTTCGAGTTACACGAGGAAGAAGACTATGTTAGGGTAAGATGTGTCTAGGACACATTTATGTGACCTGGGAACATCAGACTATGTGAAAAAAAAAAAACAGTATCTACAACCTTTCAAATCTCCCCTGCTTTATATATGAGTGTCTTCAATTACAACGAATAGCCTGTGAAAAATAATGAAAATAGTAAACTTATGATGATAATATATATAATATATTATTTTCTTGGTTTTTGCACGATTTTTGTAAAAAAAAAAATATATATAAAAAAAATGATTTATGATTTGTGGTACAAGATTAAATTACAAATTACAAACATATAATATCCTATTAAAAACTAAATAAAATTATTAGATTATGTCATAAACGCTAAGCCAGATTAGTGATGCTCCATTTACCAAAAAGAAAATTCCTTCATTTTAATGACAAAAACCACCCATTAGATGATTACCACCTCGGCGTATTCCTGAGCTAGGGACCAAAGACTAGGAAAAATGAAATCCATATGTGATCCTGGACCACAAAACCAGTCATAAGGGTAAATTTTTCGAAATTTATATTTATACATCATCTGAAAGCTGAATAAACAAGCTTGTGGTAAGAACAATATTTGGCTGAGATACAAATATTTGAAAATCTGGAATCTGAGGGTGCAAAAAATTTTTTAAATATTGAGAAAATCGCCTTTAACGTTGTCCAAATGAAGTTCTTAGCAATGCTATTACTAATCAAAAATTAAGTTTTAATATATTCACAGTAGGAAATTTACAAAATATCTTCATGGAACATGATCTTTATTTAATATCCTAATGATTTTTGGCATAAAATAAAAATCTATAATTTTGACCCATACAATGTATTTTTGGCTATTGCTACAAATATAATATACCCGTGCGACTTATTACTGTTTTTTTTTTGTGGTCCAGGGTCACATATGTGTCTAGTAGGAATATCCATGACTAGGCACAATTAAGCAGCATTTCATCCTTAGATTCTCTAGAAATACATTCACATTTACCAGACTTAGTGGGGTCACACTCAGGGTTGAGTGTCTAAAAGAAAAATGGTGGACAAAGCAAATGCAACATAATACAGCTTAAGCTGTTCTTAATGTATTTCTGTGCCCGTCACAGTAGGAGGGTGTTTAGTCCTGCATTGTTTACCATCAAACAACCTCTAATGAAACAGCCCACTTCAGTATTACTGAAAGCCGCTATATGAGGCCTTAAGGGAGGGAGGGGGGATTTTTAGTTTTCATAGCCCAGACTGAATTTCACTGTAGACTGAGAGCTGTCATATCAATCTGTGGGGCATACCACTCTATGCTAATGTATAATTTATATGACACATTTTTACTGCAGCTGGCCATAATGCCATTATATTATTTGAATGTGTCTTGGGCTTCCCTCTGGAGACCCCCTATACAAATCAGGCCTGTCTCTCACCAAGCAGGGCCAAAGATTAATGACAAACGTGGCAAGGACAAATGAGAGCGCCTGACAATATCTTGCAAAGTTTTGCATATGAACTGCCTCAGCAAATATCCTGAAGCCCAGAAACAAAGGCACATGTTCTTGAATGGCCAGGGATGACCCCCACTCCAAAAAAAAAAAATTCACAGGGATAACCCGCTTCTTCAGTCTTCTTTTTCTTTCAGTGTTCTCCTCTGTGCCTTTGTCTTATGTGCATGAAATTCCCCAGGTCTATAATACCTGGAGAGAGTGATCCATTAACATTCCCATTCCTCTCAATGACAGTTGCTTGACTGTCACCGGAAGTATGCTATTTGAAATCTGCTATCTTTGGATGCTCTGCAGCCAGTTTAACTAATAACTCTGGAACCACAGGAAAAGGATGCAATAAAACATTAATTCGCTGGTACCAGAATAAAATCATGCACTATAGAACTAGATCGACAATAACATAAAACATTTGGGATTTAAATTTTGCCAAATTCAATTACAGTATATCACAATACGTGAGAAATTTAATGGCCGTCCACAAATAACGATGCTTTTTGCAGCCAAATTGTATAGTTACAGCATCTACCAGCAGAGGGCTGCGATAATCAGCCAAACCTTAACTCACTGACCATGACAGCTCTTAAAAGAAACAGGAAATAGTCGTTACATACACAATCACAGACCTCCACAATCAAAACCAATGTATATGTCATCATATCAATGCCAAAGTTCACTCGGCAGCCATCTTGGGAATGCACTAGGGTGGATATTTTAGTCATGCTAATTAAATGCTAACTAATTATATGAATACATATCAGTATCTCAAAAACTGCTTGCCAAACTCACATTTAAATAACATTGGATTGAAAACAAATCTGACATGAATATCATCACAAACTTGTTTTAACAGCAAGAACTAGCCGATTAGCAATTGGCTCTTTTTCTGTTGTTGTTGTCTTTAAAAGGCAGGATTTAGCTGCCATATTGGGTGTTCCAGTTTCTCCCGTTCATAGTAATACAAGTGGCGTGTTTAGACTGGTCAACAGTAACATATTTAGTCCTTGTGGCAAGTGGCATGTGTCCTTTTTAACAACAGGGAAATATGTGGAAGGGGTGCGTTGATGACAGAGGAATGACAACAAGAGGAATGATTGTCACCTACAGCCAGTGGCTCTTAAGATTGATGGCTGCGCTGCTGTGCTAGCAAGAAGATGTTCACTTCCATTTCCATCCTGCTGAAGAGTCACAGCTGATTAAAATATCCACACTGCTCATTCCCATTAACCATCCTCTCATTTTCCACCCAACCTCAGCCCTGCTCTCTCAATTAAAGAGCCCCCTGCCTATATTAATGGACCCAGCAGAACGACAGCACATGGAATTACAAACTCCACCGTTTTTATTCCTGACAGCCAAGAAGCAATTTGTTTCATGTTTACAGGTCTAAGCTGAGACCTGTCTGTAGCTGCGTTCAACGACAGCTCTTCACAACAGTTTGCTCTTGTTTTGTTACACATCTTTACTCACACATGAACTAAAACCGCCAAACATCTGTGTATATTCGCAGCCTGTGTCATGAGTTTGACATAAAAGACAGGCCTTGGTCGTCTGTTCTCCTTACAAAAAAAAAACCCCCCTGAAGATTGTAAAACCGAGCTGCTGTCCATGACAGATTAAACACTGTTAGGTGATGATACAATAACACAATCTTCTCTTGAGTCATAAGACACCAAGATAAACTGCTGTCCTTATGTTCTCCATACCGTAAATATAAGAGGCGCAAAAAAAAAAAATTTTTTTTTTTTTTTGTTGCATAGACAACAGACCCTTTCCTGTGCTACAGAATGGCTATAAACAAAAAGCAGCAGGCCTTTCAAAGAGCCAATGTCCTCTTCTATACACTGAGCTCAAGCATATCTGGAGCGAAACCGCTAAACTCTTATGGTATATTCTATTGTGCTTTGAAAAAAGCCCTTTGAAATGCATAAGCATTAGACACTATCTAAAGAAAGACCAAGTACGGATTTGATACATACAAGAAAGCACCAAGACATGGACACTGTAGAAATGTAAGTTATATATTTATTTTATTTATCTTAAAAAAAAACAAAAAAAAACAGATCCTCCCCCCCTATTGGAGGCTTTTCTTTATTGTTTGGTAACAATTTGATACCTCGAAGTTCTATCTGTATTTTTTTTTAGCTCTCAAATCACTTTTTTCTCTTCTCCTCTCAACCTTGGCAAATTTGTTTTCAGTCTCCATAAAATAGCCTTTTCTTATTTCTGAGCAGTGCTGCATACTGTGGAAAATCTTTCACATAATGTATCCTTAAAAGCACATTACTCTGTCTCATACACCGTTACGAGTTAAGAACGTGGTTAATATTTACAGTCGTGAAGACAGAGCGAGCGAGAAGGAGGGAAAAAAAAGAAAAGAAAAAATGGGGAGGAAAAAGAGAGGATTTTGCCGTGGAATAAAATTCCCCCACCCACGTATACACACTCGCTCTCTCTTTGCAGCAGTCAAACAATTGCTATTCACAATCCTACCCTTAATGCCTAAGACCCGCATAAAAGCGGAGAGTTTAAGAATATAGGGATAAGCTCTTTCAGCTTTTCTAAGTCTTAAGGCTGGTTTATGCTCTGTGAATACTGAGCATCAGCCGCCACTGCTGTTGCCACTCTAAATAGATATTACAATGATTTGGGAACAATGAATTCTTCCAGACACAAAAATACATATATGTGTATATATACTGAATAGGAGGCAAACATTAGCAGCGCTCTGACAATGCGAGCTCATGAGAGATGGGGAAGAAGAGAGAAAGATTACTGTCTGTGAGAGAGAAAAGGCGAGATGGCAGTCGGGGTGTTTGTGGGGAAAGCTGGGGCTGGGAGATGCTTTGAGAAGCTAAATCTCCCCCAGAGCACAATGCTGCTCCGCTGATACAAGCAGCAGACATGGGGTCACCTCCCCTCCGGGAGACAAAGGAGCCGTGCCGCTTGCAGACGAGAGATGAGCTCCGGCACCTCTGCACCACCAGCTCAGCGATGGAAACTTTTGCTTTATTCGCTCATATTGTTGCATTTGTTTTGCAATCACTGCTGTTGGTAATTGGGTGTTTCTGTGAGCACTTTCAGCCCTGAGGACTTTTAGTAAATAAACTCCCACTAGTTTATTTAATTTTGCTACTAACAATGACTTTATTTAACAGTTTTGTTATTTTATCTGAAAGTCATGACCTTTTCTATCACATTTTATATTATTTATTGTTTTTTAACATCTTTTTTTTTTTTAGCAGACATGCAATATTTGTGGAAAACAATGCAGGACTTCTTGTTCTTTGGGTCTTGTTATGTCTTGCTAAAGCTAATTTCATGGTTAACATTTTATCCATTGTAGATTATTATTAAACAATAATTAAACAATATTTTCAGCCCTTTTGCAAAAATTTGTGAAAATTATAGCTTTGAAACTGACACACCATAAAAATATCCTGCTTGCAAGTAAAAGTTACGGCCGAGAAATAATTGTCCATCTGCATATAACAATGTATTTAGACAGACAGACAGATAGATAGATAGATAGATAGATAGATAGATAGATAGATTTATCGTTTTATAGATGATCGTTTGATTAGATGTTATTGATATCCGTGTATGTGGCTTTGTGAAAGTGAAAATAAAATCATAAAAGTGTTCTACTCAACTTGTGCACTATTTTCCATGTTTTTTAAGCCATATGATAGCTTTGTGTGAAGAAGATAGTGAAATTTAGGTTAATTTTAGATCCTTTTGTGTTCCTTAGAATAAAAACAACAACATATGGGTTTAAAACGACAAGAGGGTGGGTAAATAATTCATCAACATGTGCCATCACCGGGTAGTCATGCACAATAACACACACACACATACACCGTGCAATCACAACCATGCCATGGGTAATTTCACTACAACTATAGGGAACATAAAGCAAACAGCTGAGTTAAAATTACATTTCCTATCACTCAGGCTTGTTGTGTTTCGGCAGCAGCGTGCGCTGCCCGTAAGAATGAAAGCATCGGTAGTTAAATAAGACGGAAGGAGCGATAAGAGACTACAGCTACACTGAGCTGTCTTTGGGCTTGCAGAAGTGTTATGAGTAATTAAGACTCGGTTGGAAGTGGTTTTGGACCACTAGAGGACTGTAACTGTACACTTTTAGTTATCGACTTCTCTGCGGCTGCCAAAAGGTTACGTGCGTTACACAATACAGAAGATGATCAAAAGCAATAAGACACTTGAAGATGAGTTCAGCATTTCTCAGCAAAAGCCTCATAAATAAAGATTAATGAAAAAATGTGAGGCATCTCATCATATATTCATTTTTAAGGAGGGCTTTAGGCCTTCACTTATGAAGCAAAAGTGTCTCTCGTTTCTTACAAATATCACTGAGTGCTTCATTGTAATGCCTACGCTCACTTTATTAACACACTGTGCACTTTATGAACACAAATGAAGCAGGGTATTCACTAGGCACTCAGTTGTTGTCGTTCTCTTAAAAGTGTTTCGTAGGCCTAGTAGATTTATTGCAATTTAACGCATTTAATGAACATAGCCAGTTATCTTGATTTACTGGTTATGACAAACAACAAAGTAGCAAATCATGATGTTAAACACTCACTTACACACACACACACCAACTGCCTTGGAACCTTTTGTAAATGGGTATGCAGTAGCTATGATAACTTTTCTAAGCCTGTTTTTATAGTTAAAAATATTAAATATATTTTTTCTATGTCTATATATCTGTATGACTATATCCACCTTATTTTTCAACTTTGAAGTAAGCTATTTTCTGTGAATGTGCAAGACTTCTGATTTATTAGCCACTATAAATTACTATAAGAATAACAAAGTGCAATAAATTGTAAAAACTAATTGTGCTACAAACAAGTTTGCAAATAGTTTGCAAATATCATCCAGCGTAAAGGCCAGCTTTTGTGCAGCTGAAATAATTGGAAACAGATAACACCTGAAACCTCGCACATTTTAGTTACAGATGGCAGCGCCTGCCTTTACCTTAAAAATATGGTAGATACTCACATAATTGCAATCTATTTCATATATTTCATTCTCAGATGTTTTCCTTGCATTTTAAAATATTACTGAGTGTTTTGTTGTAATGCCTGTGCTCACTTTATAAACACTCTTGTGCACTTTATGAACACAATTGAGTTGCATGTTCACCAGGCACTCAGTTGTAATCAGTGATTTTTATAGGTTGTCGACTGCTTTTTTTTTTTTTGCTCAAAAATAAGTTCAGTTCTCTTAACAATTAATTTCTATGAATTTTTCTATGTATTAAAGCAAACTGCATAGTTCAGCATGCATATAAAAGAGTATGTTTACAATTTGCAAAATAACTAAATGCATATGGCTTGCTGATCAAAACGTTGATTCTCAATGAAATTGTACACTTAGTAAGAGTAAGACTGACAACTCTTCACTTCGAAATATTCTTTCAGTGAGCCATCAAAAAACAACATCCATTAATTTATGAATATTCCATAAATATACTGTATATGACATGGAATGTTTGCGATGTTTGTTAAATTGACAAATGTTGGCTTTTTTATGGCCTTACTTTCTGTGTGCTACAGTACTAACTTTTCCCTAATGTTGAAATCTGTAGCCTATCTAAAAAAAAGCTCAGTGTGATACACTATAACCTTTAGCAAGACAAACTGAAATTCTTCTACATTGTCAGTGTGAACAAAAAAGTAGTACAAAAACATTTCAAGGGGTGACGTAAGTAAATAAATGAATAAATAAATAAAAATAATCTAAACATTTTTGACTAGTGCAGCTCACATAAAAATAAAGAAATAAAAAATCTGGCATTGGCCAATTTACTGACACAACTAGGTTTTGAAACAAATGTTTTTGGTGAGTTACTACCATTGCAGACATGCAACACAGTTGTGATGTCCCATAAAACAGTTGCACTTACAGTTTAGAGAATGTTAACATTGTTTTTAAAAATGAACCAAAGCAATTGAGAAAACCTATACATTTATTTAAGTCTGTAGCATGATCTCACATTCTCATCCATCGTGCACAGAGGCGGATCTTGGCACAAGCAGCATGTTTTCCCGCACACAGGTCTAAGACACCCACTCCACTTTTCTTTTGCTCATTCGCTGTTTAATGGGATTGAGCCCACTCTCCATTCAACCTCCAATGTTCATCTGAAATGAATTGTGTCCCAGCAGGTGACTTCTTCCAAGCAGCACCTTGCACTATATACTGCCACTCCACCCCCTTTTACACTGCTATCTGTTTCCTTAAAGTCACATGAAACAGAAGTTGTGACCGTCTTTTCTTCCCTAACGTGACGTATATTCGAGGGAAACAGCTTCTCGAACAAGAAAAAAATGTAGGGTGGGACTTGATTTTATCCATCAGGAATTGATTGGATTGTTTGATTGCCCTTGTGATTTCTTGGTGCAGATTGTGTTTTTAAGTAACTAAGTACTTTTTTATCCAAGTTTCTATTCAAAGTCCAAATAGGCTTGTTAGTTAGTCAAATGCTCACAGATTTTGCAGCTCGAGTGAAGGTTGGGAGTTCTTTCTACCATGGGACAGTGAGTTGTGGCCTTGTAGCATGCTGTGATTTCACCACCAAACAATGAGAGAACATAAATCTTAAAACATAAAGGCTTGTATTATTTCATGTTAATTTATGTTCATTTGAAAGTTATTTCTAAATAAATAAATAATAAATCGATAGGCATACAGTTCAGTGCTACCAAACCTTCTAATCGCGCCATTAGCAACAACCAGGTGTGTGCAAGGTCATGGAAAGCTTTGTGTGAAAGTCCAGGGATGTAGTCTCCTATTTACACACATCAAATATGTACTTAGCCTGGGTCAACTGATCTAAGACTCATGAGTCAAAGTCTGCAGTTGATGCATGACGGCTCCCCATAGATATAATGGCCATGTTATGATTTACAGTGTCTGTATTTAACGGGGAATATTAATTACCGGGAGTGGAGTGACAGGAACAATGGGACGAGGAGTAGGACGTCTCTGCTCTGCCGTTCTCCAACATTTCCCCCTACAGCAAGGCTGACAGCAGCTCACTGGGCTTTACATTTGCCCTTCAGAAGCCCTCTCCCAGCCAGGGGCATCTGCAGAGAGAGCGAGAGAGAGAGAGGTATAGAGATGGAAACAAGAGATCAGAAATATAAAGGGAATGATCCATGAAAGCAAAAAATAATCTGGTTAAAAACAAAAAGGCCTTTTGAGGAACTAAAGCACCAAAACGAGGAAAAACAAAGGATAGAGTTAAAGAGGGAACCCAACCAGTAAAGGAAGATTGAGTCAGTGCTCATGAAAGCCTTTATGAGTCCCCGTGATCCATTTTGCCATAACTCACATAAGCAATGGCTCAATGATCAGAGCATGGTCGCAAAATCATCTCTCTTGAACCAGAACCTTTCCCAAGGGGAGCACAGCCTGCCTTACTCTCCTTCCAGCTGCCCGCAGCAAACTAAGACAGCTTAGGACAAGACCGCACTGACGGAGGATGTAAACATGGTATTTAAACAAATCTAAAAAACAAGAGCCAGTCTGAAACATTCATATCCCAACAACAACCTGTGATGTTTATTACTGTTAACCCGCGCAGCCCAAATCTTATGGAGTTTACTGAATGTTCAGGAAAGGATATACAGACATTGTGCATCCAGCTTCCTGTGTTTTCTCATTCCATCAGGACCTTGAAAGGAGTCCGTCGCTGATTTAATCAGCAGCCTTTTTGTTGACTTTTTCTCAGAACAGGAGTTATTGATTGGTGATGTCACCGCGATAAGCAAAAATGCCAGATAAATGGTGGTGAAAGACATGCAGTTCGCAGACGCCTCACCTTCCTCTCAATCAAATACAGTGTGCCGAGAGAGAAGCTTTCATGCAAACTGTGAATGTCACTTTAGTGTTACTGATTAGATTGTTAAATCTCTTCTTATAATGTCTCAACTATGAGAAACGTATCTATTGTTGCATGACTTAAATTAAATATATTCTCCCTTAAGTAAATCACTGTCAGCAAACTAAACATAGAATCAAGCTTCATTTGATATTGAATTAGTTTGCATTACAGCTAATTGCACCTCCTGTGAAATTCCACAGCAAAGCAGGTGATGTTAATGAGGTTACTAAATAAACCGATGGTGAACAGAAATGAAGACAAATTCAGGAAAAATTGAACAGACAGGGACATGTTTGAAACACTAAAGGGGTATGACATGGGGGCATTTTTGAGAGTCTTCACTGATCAGGAACCTAAGTTTGAAACACCAGGACGCCATGACATTTCTCTCACCATGAATTTAATTACTGTGGTTACTAAGGGCAATGACAAAAAGGAACAAAGACAGAAAGAAAGAAACTTGCCATACAACAACAACAAAGTGGAGCACTACTGCCCTCTGTTGATCTGAAACATAAGCCATTTGATTTCATATTGGTATTTTACACTTTGAATAGATTTTTAAAAAACTGCAAACTGTACTTTTAAAAAGTTTAAAAAAAGTACATTCAAAATATGTTTTATTTCGGTAACCTATATAGCAAAGTATAATTGTTCTACTAAAATATTTTGCTATCAATGGGAATGATGAATCGTGAATCCTTGTCGGTTTTATGCAATGTATTTATTAAATGTATTTGTGAATGTATTTTATAATATAGGTTGATTGATTACTTATTCCAAATAGTGACAGGAAGATGTCACTTTGATTTGAAGAAACGAACAGTGTAGTGTTCTCTCAGTTTTAGGCATGCGTGTTGCTCAGTGTTGATATCAGTGAAGGGACAGAGACCACTTATGCCAGATCATTTTCCTCTTCGCCGAATAACGAGTGGACACAGTTCAATGAAATGCCAGCTGTTCGGACGAATTTATAATCCTCTGAATAAATGGGTGGTCCTTTTGTGTCTTCTGTTTGGATGATGTTGGGTCTGTTGAACTAATTAACCTGCAGAATAAACAAAGCTTTGGAGCAGAATGTTTTATATGGTCTTTAGTTCATCTAATAAAATAATTAAAAAAAAAAAAAGAAAACAGATCATTCAGATACATTAGGACTCGAATGTTTTTATTTTTCTTTCTTAATGGCCCAGCTGCTTGATCAAATTAAATGTTAAAAGTCTCTGAGGCATGTTTGCAATGTAAAGTTCACCATGTCCAAGCATTTCAGAAGTTCCGAGCTCTCTGCTATGTCTAGACAGTACATTACTGCCATCTGTAGGAATGTGGAGAAAACACCATGCCCATTTGAAACCCCTCAAACACCAGAGGCGTATGGAATTACTTTTGTGCCAATAAAAATGTATGTAATTTTTCAAGAAACTTATGAAAATATAAATTGAAACTGAATAAAATTTCTTTGAAACTAAAAAAAAAAAAAAAAACATCTAGGCAAAATCTTTGACTTCGTTTTTAATACACTGCATGTATTGCAATGGTTTTCACCTTTTTCATTCGCTGATCAGTACTTACAAATGCGCTTCCAGAGTTTTCGTTTACGCTTCTGAAGTTTTCGTTCGCCGTTCTGGCACAAACCTCTCGTGGGGGCGGGGCTAGCAGCGGTGTGTTCTCATTGGCTACTGAGTTTTTGATTGACAGTTTCTTGACCTGGAAGGGAAGGCGTCAGCATTGTGCCTGCCGCCTGTGTGGATGTGAGCCATTGTTTGCATATTCCTATGTCATTTTAGTGTTATAAAGTTAGGAGTTTTGAATTTAATCTGTATTTATCTGTTGCTATTACTCTGTCCACATAAGCTTTTAGGAGCGTGAGGAATCAAACTCGAGAGAAAAAGAAGGTCATATTGAGGTTTAATTATTAAAGTACTCTATATAATACTGGAAATATTGTATAATGTCCAGTGTTCTTGTAGGATATTTGTTTATTGCTCGTGATTATTTTGCATTGTAGGGTCTAATTAGGTTGAGCTGTTACATTTGAAATACTATCATATATGTGTGTGATATATTCAGACGTCAAGAAAGTCTCACTCCAACCAGGTAATCAAGATTGGCAGCCCTGGCCATGACATTTAGCATATGCACTTACACCATCACTATTAATGATCACTTCATTCTGAAAAATTGCTAAATTTTTGCTACCAATTGTTTTTTATCATGCTGATCATTTTATTTTATTTAGTTAATATTATCATCTAACATTTAAAATTGGAAATACATTTTTTAGCAATCATCAACTCTTTCAAGTGTGACTTTTATAAACCAGTTGAATGAATGTAATTGAAAATATGAATTATTTCAAATAAATGTAAATTCTTTATTGTCACTATAGCATATACACAAGTATCAAAGTGAAAGTCTTGGATGCTATTTTGTTGTTACAGGAAAGACCAGAATCCACAAAACACTAACTGCATAGTATGTAGTGCACTTTATTCTCGTAATACTATACAAAATGCACAAGTACATAATATACAGAATGTTTAAAATTCATATTTATTTTAAACACTGCAATGATCATTTGAACAGTTCCTGTTACAGTATAAGTAACAAAACAGTGAATTAGTATGCTATGCAATCGAGTGCAATATCAGTCTTTACAGCGATAGTCCACAAAAAAAAAAATTCCGCGATCATTTTACTGCCCCCTGTTCATGTCATTCCAGATGTATATGGCTTTCTTTCTTCACATAAACAGAAACAAAGATTTTTAAGAAAATAATCCATCTCTGTGAATCCACATAACACAAGTGGATTGTAATCCATGCACGTATGACAGTTGATCAGAAGCAATTGTTAATAGTCAAAACAGTTTAAATTATTAGTGTCTTATCTATTGTTTCACTTCAAAAGACACTGATTCAACCACTGCGGTGAGATGGATTACTGTCACGGTCGCTGTGTGTGGATTTTAAAGCATCTTTAGGACTCACAGAGACGGATTATTTTCCTAAAATGTTTAATTCGTGTTTACCTGTAGAAAGAAAGTAATACGCATCTCGGACAGCCTGAGGGTGAGTACAGACAAGAGGCCTTTTTTTTTTGGGTAAACTATCCCTTTAACAATCATATGCTGTTGGTGCCTAAAGATCAAGATCCCAGTCATTCTCAAAGGTGATGTGGCTGAACAAAATAAGATTCTTGTCTGATGGGGCAATGGATCTCTGGTACTACCAATACATCCTCTGGGTCAGCATCAGAATTTTGTTTATGGAAATGTTGCTCCACTCCCTGGAAATTGAGAAAGGAGATGTATTATAGTCTAAGAATACAAACTGCTTTGAACTCCCCCATTACAAATGTCAAACTTCCAATATTTCATTATATATATATATATATATATAGTACTACATACTTCAAAAGTATGCACTGTTTATCATCTGTTGTACCGTCATGTAACCATTAGATGGCTGTATAGCCCAATATATAAATGTATATCCTTGACTGTGTATTCCCTAGTTGCTGGAAACTTTGTTTTCAGTCATAATTATTTGCATGTATTCGGTTTTGCATATTTAGGCATTATTAAAGACTACTTTTTGTCAAAGTATTTTTTCCCCGAAATTTTCATCTGAATTGACAATTGTTGCATTATTATGAGAGTCACATATGGTCGCAGAAAAAGCATGGTAAAAAGGCTTTACATTGGCAAAGTTGACAGCGCTCTGGGAATCAGGCAGTGATTGGCAGCGCTCTTGTAAAATGGCATTGTCAGATACAGTACATTTAGTACTGTACATTACTCTATGTACTGGGGGGAAATATGAACTAATCGAAGCAAATATTGTCTAATTTGAAGACAGTAACTGTATGTAGATAACCAGATCCTGTAATGATCAAGACAACTTACCAAGAGTATCCAGATAACAACTATGATTGATGATAATCAGGGCTGGGAAGGTTACTTTTAAAATGTATTTCACTACAGATTACAAAATACATGCTTTAAAAAGTAATCAGTAATGTATTTCGTTAGATTACTCAGGTTTAGTAACTTAATCTAAATACTTTAGAATACTTTGAAATAACTTACTTAAGCTATACACAAAGGAACATATTAATGTCTTGTTTTTATTTTTTCCAACTCTAAATAAAAGTGACATCTACCAGTCATAAGATTTGCGTTTTCCCTGTATTTTATTTTTAACAACATCAGTTTTCCACAGTATTTCTATGAACAACAAAAAAATGTTGTCATTTAAATCTGCCAGTCGATATAAATTCAATTTGAATACAATGAATGGAATTCCGTGCTGTTTCAATCTGCATTCCAAGCTTCAAAACGAATCCAAACACACCAAACATATCATAAAAGTAGCCAAAACAACTGGCACAGTTCTCCAAGTTATACAATAGATTTGTTTAATGAACTGACCAAACTTTAAGTGATTACTTCACTGATAATCCTCTCTATGGAGAAGCGATCGGCACAAAATAATCGCTGAGTCAAAATTGACAGGGCTCGTTTCCCAAAATAACTACGGTCGCAAGTAACTTAATGTCGTTATAGTTCAAAGTAATTTAACGCTAACGATGCTTTTGGGAAACACCCCCCAGATCTATCCTGTTTAATGTGAACCATTCACACTGGTTTCGTTAAACAAAATAAATGATTCATTTAAAAGATTGATTCAAAAGAATCATCTGTTCATGAATCAGTCCATGAACACGCGTTACCGCGCCAAAGATAATCTATTCTTGAACATTTCGAATGAATAAAGACTTCAAGTTCATCTGTAAAGCACACAAAGCTATCGTTTGATTTTATAAACGTTTATGTAATGCATGATACGTATGGATCTGTTAACTGAATGCAAAGTGTGAATTCTAGGAGAATTGTTTGTCATTTTTCAATTAAATTCTTAGAAATATTCAACGTAATGATAACCATTCAACACTCAAAATATGAGAAAATAGAAAAACTAGTTAGGCTACTGGATAACATTTTTCAAAGATCAAGAACAACTTCCCTAACATGCTTTTTGAGATTAGACGTTGAATCCTTCGATGCTGATAGAAGTTTTGTTGTAGGCATTGCATTGCGCTGAGATATACGTCCTTTTTCAGATTTATAAGTAAAAATAATCTTTGTATTTCCACGAGAGAAATGCATTAAGCGAATGTCTTTCTGTTGCGTCTTCCATTTTTGTCTCGTGATGATGAGCACGTATGCACTACTAGTTGCTAAATGAACAGGCTGCTGCACACAGTTTTTTAAAACAATTTTAGAGAATCCGTTGCCTTATTGGTTAAAATCCCCAAACTGTTTCCTTAAATATTAAATTAAGAAATGACATTAAAATTCAAAGTAAGCACTTTGGTAATCTAAAATACTTTTCGGATGTAACTGTAATTTGATTACCACCTATTTAACAGGCGGCAGGCACAATGCTGACTTCGCTTCCAGGTCAAGAAGCTATCAATCAAAAACTCACCAGCCAATGAGAACCCACCGCTGCTAGCCCCGCCCCCCACGAGGGATTTGTGCCAGAACGGGCGAACTAGAAAACTTCAGAAAAGCGGAAACGAAAACTCTGGAAGCGCATTTGTAAGTACTGATCAGCGAAAGAAAGAGGAGAAAACAGTTAGCAAAACATGCAGTGTATTAAAAACGAAGTCAAAGAATTTGCCTGCGATTTATTTAATTATTTTAGTTTCAAAGACATTTTATTCAGTTTCAATTGATATTTTCTTCAGTTTCTTGAAAAATTACGTTAATTTTTATTGGCACAGAAGTAATTCCATAGAGGTGATCCATCCATATTAGTTTAAGAAAATAAATACATAAAAATATAAAAACTCTAATCTAATAAATATTTTTCCATTGCTAATACCTAAAATGCCAAAACTAAACATAAACCAATGTAGCCTACGTCCTATGATAAAAAGGCACTAGGTGTTTTCTTGTTAGTACAAGATTATCTAGTCTACTATTATTACCTGTATTATAATTATTCGCTTTATAGTCAGTATATAGCTAATATAAATATATTTCTAGAGAGGACTTGCTTGGTCTTGTTTTTGAAACAAGCTCCCCTCTGTTGTTTGTAGCCACATGTCATTTAAAAAAGACAAACTCGTTGATTATATAAAATTCTTCAGGTGTGGATTGTGTGCAGACCTCTCTGACAGTCACATGACACAGAATGTGTCGCCAAAGCAAAGTTATGTGGAGTTATTGAATTATGGGTGTCACTGCTGAATTGTTTGCCCAGGGTCATGAGTGTGCCACGCGCCTCTCGTTGTCCATATGCCATCATGACGAGTCATGTAGGCTACTGTACATCTTTACTGACTTTCAGACAACCATAACACTGTATAATAACTTTCAGTAATCCATCTTCAACATCTATTCTACCTTACAAATTGTTTTTTAATGAAATTCATATTTTTATTTAGCAAGGATGTATCAAACTGATCAACAGTGACAGTACAGACTTTTACATCGTTACCAAAAAAAATGTCTTTTAAACATTTTATTCATCACAGAATTCTGTAAGAGTGTATTGTGGTTTCCACAAAAATATTAAACAGCATAACTGTTTTCAACATTAATAATAATAAATGTTACTTGAGCATCAAATCAGCATATAGAATGATTTCTGAAGGATTACAACTGGAGTAGGCCTTGTGGCTGCTGAAAATTCAGCTTCGCCATCACAGAATAAATCACATTTTAAAATATTAAAACAGAGAACAGTTATGAAATGAAATAATATTTCACAATAGTACTGTTTTATTGTATTTTTGATCAAATAAATGCTGCCTTGGTGAGCATAAAAGACTTATTCCAAAAGTTTATCTTAATAATAATAATAGTTACAACAATAAATCTTACTGACACCAAATTTTTGACAGAATGCACCTTTATCGACAAAAATAATAACCTAGGCTATTTATAGCTACTAATAGAGAAAACACACATTTGTGTAATAAAACTTTTGATTCAAAAGTTAAAAATAGAAATGGTGACAACACCATTTTATATCACCAACTATCTGTCTCCAGTTTTTATGAAAATATCAACGTTTCAAATAACGGAGGCTATTTTTTGACATCAAAGATCTGATCAATGGAACAACTGCATTGAACAAATGGTTACTGTAGCCTAATCATTGATTGCATTGATCCATCTTAATATACTGTGGATTTTAATGAGCCCTTAGGCTCAACACAATATTACTTCCCTTCCCAAAATTAATGAGGCCGCTAATTTGCGGGTAAACCCCTAAATTAGACTCAAGAGTGACAAGTCAGTATCTAAAGAAGCACGTCCGTACCTCGGGCTGAATTGGAATAATTACATGGGGCTGAGATCAAGGGCGGTGTAGAGATAGGCCGAGCGATTTTCACTGTTTCCCTGTGATATTGTCTATTGTGTGAAAAGTGGAAGCGTTCGATCTCGGCAGGTCTTTAATTAACTAGAGAAAAACAGGCGATGCACGCGCACCCCCGGTCAAACGCGGATCATTCACCCGCGCGTGACTGAGCTCCAGAGAAAGGATCCATCGTTTCACGCTCTATAGCTACTCCTGGAGTTTTGTTGCCTACTACAGTAGGCCTATATGCGCTTGTGCTGTATTTACAGACTTTCACGTTTGTCTTAGCGCATATTTTCACCTTAAAAAGATGCTCACGAACAAAAATCTCAAGCCTGAGGAGGAAACCATAGCAAACGCGTTGACAAGCCTTGGCTATTGGCCAATGCGCTTATTTAATATTTTAATTAATGATGTAGCCTACCAAAAACCAAGCTTATAAAAAGTCCGTTAGCTGATGTTTGGCGAAGTGATTTGCGTTTGCACCTCAAAAAGGTCAGGATAAACACTTATTCGAATTATTATGGGAATAATGAATTTTCAACATTTAGAGGTGGACATTTCTGTAGGCCTATAATGTTTTTTTTTTTTTTAAAGGTTTTTATCTGCCAAAACGTGACTAAACACTATGCATCAATAACCATGACGCCATGGGGGCTCATACACTGACCTTTGATATGCTCCCAACACCTTCCGCGGTCCTCCACCGCCACCCCCGTCTCAGCAGATGGGGAGTGTGTCCCTGTCTGCTCAGGGCTGCAGGCTGTTGCGCTGGCAGTAGGGTAGCGAGAATTAAATATTCATGTAAAAAATGAATGGAGAACCCCTGGACTGAGAGCGTGCCCATTTATTCAGCTCGCGCAAGCCTCATTAACCCGATGACTGGCTAGCAGGTCACGCTGATTTCCTTACCAACATTTAACATCTACCGCCTGTCTCCAAACACATACACCAACAGAGCGGCTGAGAGGAATTCCAGACCTTTGCTTTAGAGTTTCAGAAAATAATTGGCCTATTCAGATAAAACTGAGTAGTTCTAGCTATGCGTTTACCTTTTATTGTGCATCTGTTTTGATGTTTCTTTGTTCAGCAAATGTACTTTTCTGTAGCCTTTTTAGGCTACCATCTTCTCCCTAAAAATATTTAATACAGTTGCTGTGTTATTTTCCTCCACTGTCACCAAAAAGAACATAATGAAGGAACAAATTACAGTTAGCCTATTAAACAAAACGTATCTAGGCCTATTTTCAAAATTAAACTTAGATTAAAGCAGTAAATTTAGATGTCGGGGTACATTATACGGTGCACAAAAATACAGAATTGAACAAATACAGATATGAAACAAAATGTAGGCTACTTATTTTCTAAATTAAACTTAGATAAAAGCAGTAGGCTAAATTTAGATGCTGCTAGCCTACAGGAGGTAGGCTATTTAGGTTAATACACAAAACATTGTACAGTGCACTAAAATAATAATAATAATAATGAAAAAAATATTTAGTAGCCTAGTGAAGGATTATTCACACCAAGAACGAAAACTATAACCATAAAGTTTTTAATCTTCTAAGTCTTTGAGAATAGCCTAAGGAAATCCACATCACAGATATATTGATAACGACACAGAATAACGATCGTTGGAATCGTTTTCAGAACGATTTTGTTCCCATCTGATGAACGATGAAAACATTCACAGCCAATCAAAATCCACCCAATAGCTTATAATTAACAGAACCAGTTCTTCATTGGTGTCGACAGCTAAAACTATCTTTAAAGTTATGGTTCTTGAATGGGCATTATGAATTTTGGCAGTGGCTTAATTATTGTTTGTATTGGCTACATCTTGTAAGGACTGCGCGTGAGGCGGGAAGAGGAGTAGGCCCCTGTAAATTAAAACGATGATGCTTGGGGAGGGGCTGTGTGAAAGTTAAACTATCCCTGGACGCATCGCAGCATATGGGAGACGTTAGTGTCGGCCTCTGACTGTGAGACGGGTGCCAGGGGACAACAGCTGACTAGGCTGAAGTTTGCTACTCTATTCAACCCTCACGACGAGCAGCCTCAGAGGGGCCGCCATGACTGTCATCACGCGCTCTCTCTCTCCATCACCTCATTTGAGCAAAACAGTCTCGTGTCCAAAAGACGTTGACTTGGAAGTTATATTTAGCCTATGTTGTTGTTGTTGTTTGAGCAAGTAGCATAGGCTATAGCTGTTCAAAATATAATAGGCCTAGCCTACGTACTGCTGACATAGGCTAGTATTTTGGAAAGGCGTCTAAATGCATTTGAAATGTTTCAGTAACCACAATGTTAGATAACAAGTTTTCTAAATCTGCGGTCGCGAACAGAAGTCCCCTTCGCCTGAGGAGGTAATGAGTTGAGCAGTTTCCGTAAAGTTCAGGATTAGACCCGTAGCTTGCATCGACACGACATAAATGCTGCTGTTTATTACTTTTATGTAGGATATTAGAGATTTTTTTTATAGATATTTTAATACCATTAGCAAATTTAAAAATGAAAAAAAAAATTATGTTTAAAAGTTTAGATAGGCTAATAAGTAGCCTATAGCAATAATTGCATTAAATTATTTATTTTCCATGGCCGTTTCATTATAGGCTACTCAGTGGGTGTCTCCACCTATGATTTGTCCAAATATTGTTTGGCTTCATTGCTAAATGATTTATGATGAGTCTGAAGACACTTATCAGTTTTCCTGGACTTCTCTGACGACAGGTGCGCCTCACGATCTGCTTTCCACCTGCTCGTTTTATTGCTGCAGATTTTACAGTTTATTTGAGAAGAAATATGACGCTGCTATGCAAGTTTCTTGCTGGATTTTACAGGATGCCAATTCCGTTGCTTATCTTGAATAAAGTGGATAAGGATGTTGGATCAAGTCCCCCGAGGTTTGAGATTTGGGTTTTATTTCGAACTTTTAAAAATCGATGCAAAATAATTAAAAGCGCTGATTATGTTTTGTTCATTTATATTCGTGAAATATATGAATAAAACACCAGACATCACCAAAATATGCTACAACTTCTGTAGGCTAAAAGTGTAAAAGAAATATATGTTTAACATATTTTACATATATAATTGTAGCCTGTATTTTAATTCACGTATCAACAGAAATGTATGTAAATGTAGGCCTATAAAATAAATGACAGTTGGGTCAATTCTAATCTGTGTTGTGATCATTCTTTGGAAAAGATCTTCCATCACTCCAGGAGAATTGACATGTGAGGGGGAAAAACAACTCTTTATTCCATGGAAGTTTGAGGAGCTTTTCTATTGGCTGTGGGCACTCAACAGGAGCACTGAGGGGAGGAGAGAGAGGAGGTGATGCCACTATAAGGCATCCTGTCTGAAGGTAAAGGGCCCACCCAAGACAGTCAGCTCGAGTTCAGCTTTCTCCATACTTTATTTTAGCACATTGTACCAGAAATGACAGCAAAAGCCAAACTTTTGCACTGGTCAGATGGAAAATTTCGCGAACGACCAGAGGAGTTTACCCTCTCTGAACATTCGAGGTTGACCCGCAGTGACCCACGGGCCTGGACGACCCCCGCGTACTCACCCTCAGGTGACCACTACGCACACACGTCGGTGGATGCCGCCATAGACAAGTACATGTCTGGAGCCAGCAGTCCTTTGACACCGGAATCTGATCTGGGAGGATCTAAAGCACATGATGGGACCAAGCAAAATCTCACCGGACCTCAGAGACACAGACGTGTGGCCGCTAACGCCAGAGAAAGGCGGCGGATGCACGGATTGAACCGAGCATTTGACAAACTGAGGAGCGTCATTCCTTCTTTGGAGAACGAGAAAAAACTGTCTAAATATGACACCCTTCAGATGGCGCAGATTTACATCACAGAACTGTCCGAGTTGTTGGAAGGTGTCGTGCAGTCGGAGTGCAGAGGTCTGCGGGACGGATGCGGCGCGTCTGGTAACCATGGTAACCTTGGACCCAGGAGTTCAGCTCAGACTTTGAGGACCAGCATCCCTTACGCAATAGACTCACCTTCTTCTAATTTTGTTCCCGAGAAAAATGATGTCACGTCCAATGCGAGTGATGGCGAATCGTCCCATTTCAGCGACATGGAAGAAGGACAGACTGGAGGACGCGGATAGCTTTGCTGGATTGACTTTGAGACTGTGGCACTCTGATTAATTATAATTTATTTGTCTGTGTTTTAGTAGACACCGAAAGAACCAAATAGATAGGCCCTGTGGGTGATGGTTAGGTCTAGGCAACGCTTCATTACTTGACTGACAAAACTACTGAAAACTCACAAGAAAGGGAAGAAAAAATGAAAACATCTATACAAGGCCTTTAGTTGCACTTTATGACATCTACATTTGGATTGTTTCCACTTCACATGTACAAAACCTCCATCAGTAATGACAAAAATGTTATTTATGTATCTTTGGGATTTTTTTTATAACCTCAAAAGTTTAATAAAGATTTCCTTTTCATATATGTATTCGAATTGCTTCAATTCATACGTTCATTAGCCTATAACAATCAACCGCAAGTGTTTCGTGCAGTTATGAACAGCATTTGCTTTACATATCCAAGGTATCATATTTCACTAACGTCACTACTATCTTTTGAAACGGTTTTTTTTCTTTAAGTTGCGTAGTTACGCAAGGTGGCGACAAAGAAAGCTTATCTTTGTGAGCTGTACGAGTCATTTAAATCATTCACTCTGATGGGAACATTCAAAACTGATTCACTCAAAAGAGTCGTTCAGGGCTGAAACGTGTTTACATCACACAAATGTTCTCCACAAATGAAAACAAAGCAAAGTCGTAATTTTTCCTCCATTTTGGATGGTATGGAAGTATGACTTTTGTTGAACATTAAAAGCAATAATTATAGTCTAATGAGTTACAATTCTTCAATTGTTTTGTACTAGACTGACTCATGTCGTTCAATTGGTCAGCAGCTCACCATAGACAAGAGTTCGTTAAGTAGTCTAACCAATGAAATGCTCATTCAGGGCCTGCAATCAAATTCTATTGGCTCGTGCTGTAGTCAGGGTTTGAAGAGCTTCAAATTGGATTGCATTGGATTAAAAAATTTAAGGAATAGTTCATCTAAAAATGAATTCTGTAATCATCATTTACTCACCCTGAAGTTCCAACTGTATGAGTTATTTTGTTTGAACATAAAGACGACATTTGGAGATGGGGTAACCAAACAGTTGCTGGTCCTCAGTGTGAAAAAAAATTAACTATTAAATTCAGTGGGGTCCAACAACTTTTGGGGTGAACTATCCTTTTACCTTAAAGAATTTGTTAAAAGATACGGTCAACAAAACAGCACTAACTTGTGTTTGAAATTAGAGCTTGGGCTGATGTTTCATGCCAGAGACCAAGTCACAACCAAACTGCTTTAAATAACTTGTGATATATTGGTTAAGTATACACACTTTTACAATATATCTTACAAAACATTTTCAATAAAGATCATTTGCATTCAAAACACATTTTCCTTATATTTAATCATCGCAGTACATATTCTGTGCATTATTATTAAAAGTTTCATGTTAAAACTTATCGCACACTGTAGCCTATAACACATATCACTCACATTAATCAGGGTAGCAATGACACTGACCTCAACTGTAGACGATAAAAACCTCAATCCGTCATCTGCTCATCTATTCGATCTAACTGGTCACTACTTCCCCCACGTGACCTGGGCGGAAATGGGGGTGGAATTTTAGACAGATCTTTAAACAGAACGCTAGAAAGGGTCTCTTTGAAGTCGAAAGGGATTTCACTGGAAGTGATAACAGGAGTTTGTTGTTCAATGTTAGGCTGCTCTTGCTCATCACTGTCCTCAGTCTGTCTGTTCTTACGTTTAGCTGCAAAATTCACTGTGCTATAAAGGTCCTGAATATCTGGTTGATCCTGCTCAGCAGTGGCCTTCGCGGTCCAGTTAGTGTAGGGAGCTTCTTCATTTTTGTCCTCAGAAGGTTCTTGTGGTGATTTCCACTCCTTCTCTTTATCCACGGTTACATCTGTATCCATGATTGGTGGTAGACTGGGAGGGGTTGGAACTTTTGGGAGATTCATTTTTGATCTTGGCTTTGGTTGTGGAAAAACCACTGAATACAAAACTTCATCCGGGCTGCTTACAGGGCTTTTGACGCAAGGTGGTGGATCTGGTAAGGAGATGTATCTGCGTGGTACTGTTGGACATGGTCTATCTTGATTTGTATTGACTGGAGGAAGCTTTTTAACTTTAGGCCTGTCCTGTGGTTTGGTTTTAGGCAAGGGTGGCGGTAGTGGAGGGGCTTGTTGAGGAGGAGTGGATGATGCCTTTTGGACATTCTGGTGGGTGAGAACCCCTTTAATGATCTTGTGTATTGGCTGGCCAGGTTTTTTCAGTGTAGGAGGGCAAGGTCTTTCCTGATTCTTGTTGCATTGAAGTTGCTTATTGATCTTAGTTTTGTCCCTGCCCTGGGTTTTGGGTTTTGGTAAAGGTGGTGGGGGTGGAACGGCTTGCGGAAGGGGTATGGATGGTGGCAGCAGGTCTTGAAGACTCTGCTGTGCGAGTGCCTCCTCAATGGCTTTGTGTATTTGCTGGCCATGTTTGCATTGTAATGCTGGACGTGGTCGATCTTGATTCACACTGATTGGAGGAAGATTTTTTACCTTAGGCCTGTCCGGTGGTTTGCTTTTAGGCGAGGGGGGCTTGGAGGCCATCTCTTGCGGAAGAGCGGTGGCTTGTGCCAGCAGTTCTTGGACACTCTGGTGCATGATGGCCTCCTCAATGGCCCTCTTTATTTGCGCCCCCTGTTTTGACAAGAAAATGAACTGACCCTCCCCAGTGTGACAGCGACGACCTGCCTCAATCATAATTCCCCCCTGAAAAAAACAATACATATTGAATAAATAGAGCAAATGTGAACTAATGTTTAAAAGAATCAAGGGGGGAAAAAATTAGTATTTAAAAAAATAAATAAAAAAATCCTACACATGCTATTTTACCACAAACATATATACACTACCGTTCAAACATTTGTGGTCAGTAATAATTTTTTTTAAATGAATACTTTTATTCAGCAAAGACACATTTAACTAACTAAAAGTAACAAGTAACAAAATACAGTTTCAATAACTTCTTGCTCTGAACTTTCTATTTATTTAAAAAATCTTAAAAATGCTTCACTGTTTTCCACAAGCAAGTTTTCAACACTGATACTACGACTACTACTACTACTACTAATAATAATAACATGTTTCTTAAGCAGCAAATCTGCATATTAGAATGATTTCTGAAGGATCATGTGACACTGAAAACTAAAGTAATTCAGCTTTTCCATCACAGGAATAAATTTTCCATTTTAAAATATATTAAAATATTAGTATTATTTAGATGACTGTTTTACTGTATTTTTCAGCTAATTAGCATGCAGCTTTGGTCATCACAAGAGACAAAAACTTTGAAAAAATAAATCTATCCCAAACTTTTGAACAGTATAGTGTATATATAGTTTTACATTAATTGGTTTATATGAGCAAACATGTTGAGTCAGAGGGTTGCATATTTTTTATTTCTCATGAAGCACCTTGACTTGGCCAAATCTCCTGAGGAGCCTGTAGGGCCAATGGTAGATGGCCTGTCCGGTCTTAAGGTCCAGCAGACAAATAGCCTCTTTCTCAGAAGACAGCAGGTATGACCCAGACATCCTGCACCTTTGAGACGCATCTGTGCTCTGCACTGTCACCTGGTACTGGCCTGCAGGGTGGAATTCATAAAAACATCAAAACGAAGTGTCTCTGGACAAACCCTCAATCACTGAGATCAGACCTCTTGAATTTAAAATGAAGACAGAACAAAATATATTTTACAGCGGTGGCCAAACCTTATGAAGCAGTGAAACTGATTACATGAATTGTTGGTCTAGAAACAATCTTGACTCTGGAATATTAGAATATTAAAAATGTAAATAAATGAATAAGGATGTATACCCAATTTTCCCCAAAACATCTTCACATTTATTGCATCATTATATACAAAAGGTTGAAAAGACATTATTTTTTTCATCTGGCTAAACTACTTTTTACTACTTGCATAGTATACTACTTACTAAATAAATAAGTTCAGAACATAGGCATGAAATATTGATCTGAACTGAGAAATAATTTATTTTCTTATTTATAGACTAACTAAAAAGTCTATCAACAATCAGCCTAGTAAATTGTATATTTACCACATACATATTAATATTTATTTTCTGAAGTCCTTCAACTCCTTTAAGTCTATTTAGATTTTTTTTCTGTTTATTACAAATAAAACTACTAACAACTGTTTAGGATGGATAGTGGATAGATAGTTAGATAGATAGAATCGATGATAATAGATAATGGCTAGATAGATAAAGATCGATAGGATAGATAGATAGATAGATATATAGACAGACAGACAGATAGATGATAGATAGATAGATAGATGATGGATGATGGATGATGGATGGATGGATGAATAGATAGATAGATGGATAGATAGATGATAGATTAGATAGATAGAATAGATAGATAGATAGATAGATAGGAAACGATAGATAGATGGATAGATGGATAGAAAGATAGATAGATAGATAGATCGATAGACAGACAGACAGATGATGGATGGATGGATGAATGGATGGATAGATAGATAGTGGATGAATGGATAGATAGATAGATAGATGATAGATAGACAGACAGACTGACAGACAGACATACATACAGATAGATAGATAGATAAATAGATAGATGGATAATAGATGGCAGATATAGATAGATAGATAGATAGATGGTAGGTAGGTAGGTAGATAGATAGATAGGTAGATAGGTAGATGATAGATAGATAGATGATAGATAGATAGATAGACAGACACGATAGATAGATAGATAGATAGATAGATAGATAGATAGATGGATAGATAGATAGATAGATAGATAGATAGATAGATAGACAGATAGATAGATAGACAGACAGATAGATAGATAGATAGATAGATAGATAGATAGATAGATAGATAGATAGATAGATGGCTAGATAGATAGATAGATATACAGACATACAGCAGACGGATAGAATGGATAGAAGTTATATATATAGATAGATAGATAGCTAGATAGATCGATAGATAGATAGATAACAGTTGATAGACAGATAGATAGATAGATAGAAACAGACAGATGGATAGATAGATGGATGGATAGTTAGATGGATGGATGGATGGAAAGTTTTTTTGGATCACAAAAAAGTGAGGCTGTGGAGACAGAGCAGTAGTATCAGCTTCAGAGCTAGAAAGTCTTGCGAAATCTTTGTCTCATTGACTGCGAACAATAAATGCCAAAAATGTAATACGGTATGTAATAACGTGGATTCCCAGCACATGTGGATGTGTGGTGATTGCAGTCCCTGGCTCTGGGTGTGCGCGAGCGATGTCGCCTGTGCTCGGCTGCTGTGGTCTGCCTCTGCCGCGGCTGCGCTGAAGTGTTCGCGGAGCGGCAGCTGAGAGAGAGTGACACAGCGGCGCGACCGGGTAAGACAAACACGTCTCTCTCATCCTACTCCTACTCTGAACTCGACCTCTCTCTGTGGCGCTACGCCTGCTCGATAATGTAACTGTCCGTCGTTTTTATTGTCTCCAGTGCATGGCGATTTGTAAAATTTTATATATTTATATATATATATATATATATATGATATATATTTTTTTTTTAACAGAGCATATAAAGATCTTGCTACAAAGTTTACCCCTCACACGCCTGCGTTGGAGTTCCCCGGAAGTGAGTGTCCACTTTTGTGCGTGTCTGCTGGTCTTTGTAGTTTCTTTTCGGTGTCCCCCTGGATTAGTTTCGAGTACACGTTCACATATAAAAACTACACCCCGTGTGTTTCCGCTCGAGGCGAATTGTTTCGTGTAGGAGGATGGGAAGTGTAGTTTATACGTAGTGGTGCGCATGTCGTGCCAACGTAGAAGACCTGTTCTAAAAACTACACTAACCAGCATGCATTGCGCCCCCTCAGCTGCGGCTAACCTCCGATGCTAAATA
>JADLZN010004949.1:0-30816 GCA_018155175.1 Sinocyclocheilus anophthalmus
TATAACCTATTAATATAATACATACAGGCATCTACTAATTATATGCAACATGTCAACCTTTTAAAGGGGGCATTGAATGTCCATTTTCCACAAGTTGGTATGATTCTTTAGGGTCTTCATTAAAAGTCTGTAACATGCTTTAGTTAAAATTCCTCAATGGTCGTGTAAAACAACACAACCTTTTTACCATGTCAAAAACAGCTCTGTACACAGTAGGGATGTGCATCTCATGACTCAGGCTGATAAGATACGCATCTCGATGCATAGCAAATGATACGATACATTAAAGATACATATAAAGCAGCTACCGATACGATGCGATACGATTCACCCCTATGCGATGCATTTGCGATCGTGGCGTCTGCTTGTGCGATCCGATCTTCGATTCGATTCGATGCACCAATGCGCATTCATGACAATATGATGCAATGGAGAAAATATGATCACTTTTAATGCCTCTAGGCCTGTTTCATAAAACCGAGTAAAATACCAATAGCCAGATTATTTCAATAACGCAAATTAAACGAAACATGGGTCAGCCTAGATCAAGCTTAGTTCTGTGCAAATTATGCTGGAAACTGCGTGGTCTAGCAGGATAATTTCAGACTAGCTAAGTTCCTCTAACACTGAACCAATAGGAACCCAAATAATGTTACTACTCCCTCTCTACATACTATTATATGAGCTTTATTTTTTTTTTTTTATCGTGTTCTAGCCATGCAGCCTTTCTCCTCATAGGGTATTTATGACAGACTGGTGACTTTTATAGTTTTGCAGAACAGATGCTCAGAACCTTCTGAAAATTGCATCGTAAATAGCTATTTAAAGCACTAAAAATAACTCAATTAAAAGTTAACCAATCCCTGAATTTACAAATGAAATAAATAATATTGAATCTAACTACTATTTTTAACCGCACTTTAACTTTTGAGCTAGTAATTAGGGCTGTATTAGCTTACATTTTATTTACCTATTACACTAGTCCCTTTACAGTTACTGCTATCATAAAAATACACTTACATGTAGGTTTAAAATTCTACAAAAGACATTTAATGTACAAAAACATTAATTTTTTTAGCAAAATGTATATTTTACACAGAATTATTGCGCTCGTATTCGATTGCTCTGTCTGTTTAGCGTGCATGAGTGCATCAGCGCTCGTTGCTCTCGCGTGCCTCACCCACTCCTGACAGCAAAATGAATATGTTTGCGTGACTTTCTGACATTTACAGATGAAAAAATATATCTGTGACATGTCAGTTATGCACTGAGAAAAACACAACGTCTCAAATGCATTAAACAACACGAATATATTCGCTGTTTGCCATGGTGTATCGATTTGATCCATGATCAACATTAAGGTCTGCTTAAGAATAAGCGTGCACTAATTAGTGAGATTGTGTGAACTTAAATAGTTGTTTATAAAACCGCTTTAGTTCCGATTGATTTGTTAGTTTATTTCAAGTCAGGTTTTGGACTTTATTCCCTGTTTTTCCTCGGGTCTCCGTGGTGTTGTGATGCGTCACAATCAAGCAGCAGCAGTGATGAGAGAACGCGCTTCAGAAACAGTTTAAAGAGGAGAAATCAATCTACATATAAAATATTGGTCGCTTTCTAAACAATAAAAGTATAGTGCATCCACTAGTAATTATATATAAATTAAACACTGGCTCGTTGGCTCTCCGTCTCCGCCCTCGGCTCCACCACGCACCTGCTTCCTGCCGTGCTCATTGTTCGCCCCCCGGTAGTCGTCACCCTTTCCTTCCCACCAGGCTCCTACCCTCTGTGCGCTCCCCATGCTGCTGTCCCCAGCTGGCTCCTCCTGCTCCAAGTCCCTCCTGTCTTCTCTCTGGCTCCTCTTGTTTCCTCCATGGCTCCTCCCTCCGTCGTCTCCACCCTGGACCCTCCTCCCGGGAGTCCGTCCCCCTCCTGAACCTCCACCTGGGTTGTCCGCCTGCCTTACTGCCAGCCCTTTCGCCACCCCCCTGTCACCATCCCACATCCACTCCTTTGTCCTCCTCCTAAGTCCCCCTCCATACCTCCCTTTGTCTCTGCAACGCAAGGTCGCGCCTTTCGGGAGGGGGCGAACTGTCAAACCCCAGGACTGTTTTGTTGTGTTTTCCTTCCCCATGTGTTCTGTGACCTAGTTTTCCATCTGAGTGTATCATTTGGTTCAGGTGTGTCTCGTTAATTCATTTGCCAATGTATTTAGTTCCAGTCTGTTCCTGTGTTCCCTCGTCCAGTGTTAAAGTTGAGTTGTGAGTGTGTTACCTGCCTGCCTTCTGTGGATTACCTTCTGTGTGGATTAATAATACTGTTTATGTTCATCATCTTCTTCAAGCGTTCTCTATACACCGCGCACCGTGACAGTTATGCTGTATAAATGTTATAATTTATTTATTTAATCATTCACCAATGAATGTCATAATTCCAGCTTCATTAAGCAATGGTGCCAGCTGAGTTTCACATGTGACTGGGTTTTAAGGCTACAGTGGTAATAAGCATTTTGGTACTGTAGTATCCATTTGTGTTGTAAATGTATGAAATAAACTTTTATTTCTAAATGACACAGCCACTGTAGAAGTTTTGCTGCTTTTACTTAACTTAGCTACTTTCAAGCTATAAATAAAGTTTCAGTATTTACAACCATATTTATACAAAAAAGTCTCTCTAGACATTTTAGCAAATACAATTAAATAAAAATCTGTGTTGAGCTGTCACCTCATGGTGAAAGTACTTATTCAGTTACTTTTAAAATGCTCAACAAAACATGCATCATATGACAAACATCAGTTGCATAATTCATGTCATTCAGGAGCTGGGTCACGGGTGTCAAAGTCTTCTCTTGATTGTGGAGCACACACAATCATCAACTCAGAATACTTCTGTCTTATTTTTTATATTTCCTGGTAACAGTGGCCCCTCCTAATCACCTGAGCCCTATAAAAAGCAATGTGCGACTACAGAGCAAAGTGACTACACAGGGCAAACTGAAGAGAGGATTTTTTTTTCTGGTAAAACAAATTATATACTTACATTACTCCTGACAACCTTTATACAAATACCTATATTTGCATTATGTCTGGATCTTATTGTTGTTGTTGTTTAAACTAAATTATATTAATGAATGGATTTCCTTTATTTGGTTATCATCTATAACGGCTGGTTGGACACTTGATTATTTATTTATATAGTCTTTGGAAAAGAGCATCTGCTAAATGCCTTAAATGTATATCAATTTTAACAAGCTATTTTTCACAGTACCTTTTCTATTTTCAAGATCTAAGAAGGTTGTTCTAGTTGATGACAATAATTCTACCAATTGTAATAGCTACTATGACATAACTATATTTATAACAAATATAATGAATATATAATTTTCAATTTTGTACATCGAAAATCTATTTTATAATAATTCTTTACATGTTTTGATGTACTATGATTTTTGTATATGTCAATTTCAGATTTAGAAGCAAGAATGTCCCAAACAGTCTTACCCGTGAACTCTTCAACACTCGTCATCCAGATTCAACCACCAACACAAACAACACCAGCTGGGACTGGGACAAATGCTCCTGTGCCTGTTTATGTCCAACAGGTAGCAGGAGTTTCTCCTCTTCATGGACTACAGGCATTTCTGAAAGGCCAACCAAAAGCCCTTGGGGTGAGACATTTTTCATAGATCCATATTATTGATTTTTTTCCCCCCATTTGTGTATGTCAGTGTGAAGTAAGAAAATCAGAACATTAATAAATGATAGAAGATGAAAAAAAGCAGAGTTGTAAATGTTAAAGCATACATAGTTTTTATTGCATAATGTGACTTATTGCCTTGGTGACAATACAATATAAGATGACAAAGACCAATTTAAGATAGCATTTACAGAGTTAATTTACAGTTTTGTGACTGGTAAACTGTAAATTATAAAAAGTGAAAGACAAAGAATGTTTTAAAGGTTGCAAACTAACAACAGATCGGCAACAGGGGGGTCACACATTACGCAGTGTGTAGATCGCACAGAAGTATTGAAAAGCTATGTTTCACAACAAAACAAGTGAGAACTGATACGGGAAATAATGTGAGATCACACAAGAGATTGGCGTTCTCGCACAAGAATGGATTTATTGCTGTAAAAATGGTAGCCTACAAAAAGCTTTGGCATTTACCTGCGATTTCCACAAAACTGTTGGCAATTGAAAATCAGGGCTAAATCGTCTAGTATGAAGCCAGCATTTATTGTTGAGGACAATTGCATCTTTGAGCATACATTCAGTATGACTAAAATACTTAAGTACTCCTAAAAAGTATTTTACTCAAGTCGTATTGGAATTGGTGACTTATCATTTGTAATGGAGGAAGGAATCTTTTACTAAAGTATACTTTTTAGGTACTCTTCACACCTCTATCAGTATGGGAATTCATACATTGAGAATTCCACACTTGTTGAATATATTTTTGGGGTATTTTTCTTCTGCAATCATAAGTCCATAACTACAGATGCTATGAATTTAAACTGTAGATTTTGTTTTGATCTCCAAAATTTGAAACTGTTTTACTTTATCATTTTTCTTGTTCCTCACAGACTGTCCAGATTATGATTGCTCTGATGACTTTCCTGCTTGGGATCGTGTCTACAGTTCATGCAGACTCCATCTTTGTCTTTAGTGGTATTCCTTACTGGGGGTCGCTCATCGTAAGAAACAATTACAATTAAGTGATATGTCTTTTATAATTCAAGCTAAATTTTTCAACAGAAGCCTCAATTTTGGTCTTTCTCTCTCTTCTCAGTACATTATTGCAGGTTCACTTTGCATTGCTGCCGAAAACAAATGTAATTCACCCTCCGGTTTGTGTTTGGTATGTACATAACACTTGTTACTTTTAGGGGTCCAAGCTGCCTGATATAGACAGGTTGCATTGTAATAATATGATTATAATTTTGGAGTAATTGATATAAACAATATTTTAACCCCCTTGAATCATTAAGTGTATTTCTTATTTAATTTCCAGCTATAAAAATTCTGCCATTTTTCATACTCCTCCTAGGCTGTTGGTCCAGTCTTCACTAAATTTTGCACATAGCAGCTAGGGATGTTGCTAGAAAAATGTATCTAATTGTTTTAGATTAAATGAATCACTGTGATGATATAAGTGAATTAATCAGTCTGTCAGAGCTCATTTTATCTCCTAAGCCCATCACCCAAACTTATTGAAACAATACACATAGACTACAGGATATTTTGAGAATTCTTACCAAAATGCATCAAAATTGCACCTGTAGGGATGCAACTGAAATTCCTTGTAACATAACACTAATTTGACTTGCCTACATTTAAAAACAAAAAAAACATGGCCACTAGTAGCCAGTCAAATTACAGTGACTAATAACAAAGTCTGAATGGCCATATTTGCACAGTATGACAATGTGTGTACCAAAATATATGGTATAAATAGATGGGTATGCTTTTAATATATTTAATCATTTGTTTACATGGTTGTAGTTTTGGTTCTACAAAATATTGCACATTAGGTTAGAAAGCCACACATATTATACAATAAATGATCAAATAATACAAATGGGAAGGACCTTCAGATAAATACTTCTGGACATGGAAAATTTTGAGCTACAAATGATAACTCCACTATCAATTGAATTTGACCTGTGATGTGACAATAAAACATTATACAGATTATTTTTCTGGACGAACAGTAAGAGGTAGAATTTCCAGTTGTCCCTTTTGACACCAGCGTATTTACTATAACCTAAACCAGCAGTTCTTAATCCAATGTATGTAATGTATGCAATCATACATTACGTACAGTTTGTCTGAGCCGTGCATTCATTGGAACTGTGAGCCTTTATGCAGATAGATTTGATGCATCACAGGAGATGTAGAATCACTTCTCAATCTCAAAATACTTTTATAGTGCACAATTAATTTAAACACCGTCAGTAATAGGTGTGTTCGACTTCATGTAGTGCTGCACAGACCGAACGGCAACTGACTTAAAGTAGTACATTACATGCCGGTTAGTCATTTAAATTTTATTGAGACCGCGCCAACCCAAGTCACTGTGACGTATAGCATCAAAGTACCGCGAGAGTAACTGAAGGAGCGCTAATGACGACAGCCGTTTCACTGTTGGATCGAATTCATCACATGACAACAATGATGCGTGTTTCGGGTTTATTCTGACACCTTCAGTTCATATAACGGCAGAATCTCTTACTGTAGTCGTGATGTTATATTGAGCCACTTTTATCAAAAACACTGATAAAAGTATATTATAAATCCAATTTATTTTTATTTAAATAGTATGTTTATGTTTAATTTAATTCTTGGACAGATGGCGTTGTATTAAGCAGTATATAAAAAAAAGTGTTTCTGATGTTTCATGAAAACGTTTCTGAAATGTCAGTGTATTTAAAAATATTGCATTTTGTTCACTTCATCTGTGACAAGAGTAATCAAACACCACACAAGCATCACTACCTGGAGTAGAAAGTGTCCGACTTGATGTATCCGCTTTTAATTCCGCCCCCGACTGCAAGTGGCAAATCTCGCCAATCGGTCTGTGCAGCGCCACATGAAGTCAAACACACCTATGTCTTAAGTGGTTCTCATGGTCTGAGAATTTAATGCTGCAACGTATATACAAATCCACTTCAAATTAAAATGAATTGCAATACTTTTAAAATGCAAATCTGTACAAATACTAGAAATGTGAAAAATACTTGGGGATTGTTTAAAAAGGTTACACTTCATCTATATTGAACTTTATGACATTTTGCTTTGCTTGGCTGTGCCTTGATCGTATGATCTCATTATGTTGATGTGTTCCTCTCCTGCCCGCGAAAAGCATTGCTGACATGGTTTTCTACACCATATATCTGCCTTTCCAATGAACATGACACACAGAGTAATCTCAGACAACTTAACCAGATATTTAATCACACTCCACAACCTGTTGAGAACCAATTAGAGGCCAGATCTTTTAATCCTGATAACTGATCTCTGGCTATCAAATCAGGTGTGTTAAACAAGAGAGACGTGCAAAATATGCATATCAGGGGGTTGCAAGGACCAGGTTTAAGCTGACCTAAACTATCAATAAAGATTGATTGGACTGTAAAGAAAACACATTATATTGTATCATTTAATCATCTACATAAGCCATTGGTTGAACCCCAGATGATTGCTGCTTGCGTTTATTTATTTCAAGTAGTGTATTTTTTATCACACGCAATACATTTTTCTATCTACGTTAACATGATATGATAACAAAATGTGTTAATAGTTTTTCCAAATTCGTTAATGTGTTTTATGTTTTCTTTTTTTTTCTGCCTATAGGTGAGAGGTTCACTTGGAATGAACATTTTCAGTGCTTTAACCGCAGTCACTGCCCTTATTATAATTTCAGTGGATTTGGCTATAGGACCAATGTACTACAGTTACTGCAATGATTATGGGTGTTCTGATTTTGTTGGGAGGTATGAGGTATGTCACCAAATTTTGCATTCACATTTATTTAGTAATTGCAATAAGATGACTGTCTGGTCAGTACACCTGTCAAAAGTCAATCCTTAATCCACAATCATCTCTCCAGTCTTTTCCCAATATTTCAGAAATATCTTATAGATTTCTTACTATTAGTGATCATGTATAATGCAAGAAGGCATTGACATTATACATTTGTGTTATTATTATTTGTTGAATTTCCTCTCAGACCCTCTTCTGGGGAATCGGTAGTGTATTGCTGATATTCACCTTGCTTCAGTTTATCCTCTCCATATATCTGTCAGCATTTGCCTGTAAAGTTTCCTGTTGCTGTTGTCCTCCTCCACAGGTGAGTAATGCATCAAATCAGGGGTTCACAAACTTTTTTGTCAGCTGAAACTCAGATATGCATATAAAATGGAAATAGTTACTTGAGGATGTTCATACTTGGGTTCACACTTTACAAGAACCAACAAACACTACAGGTTACATTACATTACAATTTTTCACTTTCAAATGTTTAAACCCTCAAGCTTTTAACATGTAAAATTATTGAGCTTTAGTCTTCTGTCCCCAAAAACATAGGAAATTATGTGAATGTCAATAAAGTGAACTTAGCACACGTTGTTTCCAAAGGTTAAATTCGCAGCACTTGCAGAAAAGAGTTTGTGAGAAGCAGCATTTACTGTCGATTTGTACATGATGACAGTACAGCTCTTCATTCATTGCTACCATTTGGTGGATTTTATGTCCCCATGAAACAATACTAGGGGTTTGATGATACTTAGCTCAAGAGATGATATTGAATAAATGAGCATATGTAATAAAAGAACAATATCCAAGCACTGTAAAAGTTTTTGCCACAGACTCAAGACTGGCTTCTCTCCTGTATGATTTCACACAAGTCTCTTTTTTGAGACCGTTGTGAACAACTTATAAGATTTATCCTAATTCTCTCATTTGTTGGCGTTGCCTTTGATATACTTTGGATGTTAAAAAATGTCTAAGGTCGCAGTATTTCCGTTGTTCTGGGGGACTTTTATTTTGAAACGGAATCTGCTTTTCACTGCTCGGAGAGTAATGAGAAATGGTATGGAGAGCGAACGCTTCATGACGGCTTAACAGAACTCGTGCATGAAAGGACGGTTTATAAGTTTATTCGGCACCCCCCGAAAAGGCATAAGGTTTGTGTATTTGTATACTGTTAGTTAAAACAAATATTTGTGAAAATCGCTGAATATGTCTAATGGTAATGCACATTTTTGTATCGCTTCATTCAGCTCTTTCTGTGATTTCTAAACTAAATGGACAAGTAATAAAACTTAAAATCATCATTAAAGTTTCGGCCATCATTCGGACGGGGTCCGCTACAGTAAAAGCTTCACTTTTGTTGGTTCAGATCCCCCGATGCACGTGCTGCTCAAGATGGCAACGTGACGGTCATTAACGGATTGCTGCACATCTGAATCAGCGTGATGGTCTACAGAGCTGAGACGCTGTAGTTAATGAGTTCACTATGGAAATGGATATGGACGAACAAGAATCTGAAAGCCTGCTCCAGACGGAAACAGAAGGTGAAAAGGATATAGAAGGAGCCGTTAAATTTAAAGATAAAAATACTTCAGAACTACAGAGTCATGTGCAAGATAGAGCAGAACTCCCTCGACGCTCAGAACGTCCACATATGCCCACGGAGAGAATGCTTGCTTATCAGAAAGATGAATGTTGTAAGAAAGAAAAAAGGTTAACCACTTTGTATGAGCAATGGAAGTTAGAAGCTCGTAAAGCAAGACAGAACTTAAAAACAGACATAACGGATAAAGAGCTGGCTGAAATAGCTGACTCTCTTGATGACAAAAAGAATTGTATTCTGAAACTCTTCAGTGACATAAGGGAATATGTTACACCTGCTGCGGATTTAAGACGTAAAATTGATGCATGTGAAGCTGTGACCAATGATATTGTCAAAATAGTGTTTGAAAGAATGGCAACTGTAGATGGAGAGTTTGATGCAGAAAGAGAAAGGGGCCGGCTGCGTGAACTTTTAGCACATAGTTATGCTCGCTCTATATATGGTTCCAGTGCTTCAAAAAGGAGTGTCAGCAGCCATTCTGGATCCTCTTGTACTGCAAGCAAACGTGCACATGCTGCGGCAGAGCTGGCTGCAAAAGAGGCTGAATACAAGATGATGCAAACAGAAAGGCAACAAAAGGAAAAAATAAGAACCTTAGAAGAGCAACTCAGAAGAGAGCTAGAAACTCAAAAGTTTGAATTAGAACGACTGCAGGTAGAGAAGGATATAGAGGTTGCTCGAGCCAGAATAAAATCCTATGATGAAGAAATAAAACAAGAGACAATAAGTCTGTCAATACAGAATGATCATCAAGGATGGAGAAACGAAATGATACATCAGCATTGCAATGTTGTCCAGCCAACATCTCTCAGTGAAGTGTCTCACCTTGCTCAAGCAGTTCAGGACAGCATAGCCATAAACAGGTTACCCGTACCTGAGCCTACAGTGTTCAACGGAGACCCTATTCAGTTTGTAGACTGGAAGGCATCATTTATGTCATTAATAGATAGAAAGGGCATCTCAGTAGCTGATAAACTCTATTATTTTAAAAAGTATGTGAGTGGCTCAGCACACAAATATTTTGAGGGCACTTTTTATCGAAATGATGAAGAAGCCTACAAAGAGGCTTGGGACAAGCTTAACCAAAGATACTGCCAGCCCTTTGTTATTCAAAGAGCGTTTCGGGAAAAGCTGTCTAAGTGGCCTAGAATACAGTCCAAAGATGCAGAAGGTCTGAGAACATTTTCAGACTTCTTAAATGCCTGCTTGCAAGCCATACCTCATGTTAAAGGTCTGGAAATATTAAACGACTGTGAAGAGAACCTGAAGCTGGTACAGAAACTTCCTGACTGGGCAGCTTCCAGATGGAACCGCCAGGTCACAACAGCCCTCATGGATGGCAAAGAGTTTCCAAATTTTCAAGACTTCGTCAATTTCATGTCAACAGAGGCAGAAATCATGTGCAATCCCATCACGTCTTTACATGCTCTTCATTCTTACGAGTCACCTCAAGAAAGAAGAGTCTCAAAGGAAACCAAAAGAAACAGAGCAATTGTGTTTAAGACTCAAACAAGTGGAAACAATGACAGACAAACAACAGTTAAAGAACAGTTAAAAGCACAGTGCATGTTGTGTCAAGTTGACAATCATCAGCTTCATAAGTGCCCAAAATTCATGGAAAGGTCTCTGAAAGACAGAAGGGCCTATGTCAAAGATAATAAACTCTGTTACGGGTGTCTAAAACCAGGTCACTGTGCTAAGGAGTGTCGTCGTCGACACACATGTGATGTATGCAAATTGCAGCATCCCACATGTCTTCATGATTACAGCTATGACAAGGACAGAAATGGAGAACGACCATTGCCCATGGTAAGCAATGTGCATGCACTTGAAAGTGAAACTACTAATGCCATGTCACTTAATATCACAAGCGAAGGTCAGTCAGTCATTACATCTATGATCGTACCTGTATGGGTGTCGTCGGTTAAAAATCCTTCCAATGAACAGCTTGTGTATGCTTTGCTAGACACACAGAGTGACACTACTTTCATTGACGAAGAAATTAGTAATGCACTGCAAGTGGCCAGTCATCCAGTGAAACTCAAACTAACCACCATGATAGGAGACAATGTGATCATTAAGAGTAAAAGAGTATCTGATCTTCGTGTAAGAGGTTACAATTCATCAATACATATCAGTCTTCTTTCAGTTTACACAAAGGAGTGTATTCCTGTTAATCGTGATCACATACCAACGCAGGATACAGCAGACACCTGGAGTCATCTGAAGGTAATTACAGACAAAATGCCACCGCTTCTCAGTTGTGAAGTAGGTTTACTGATCGGCTATAACTGCCCCAGAGTGCTAGCTCCGAGGCAAGTCATACTAGGTAAGGATGAGGAACCATATGCTATTCTAACAGACTTAGGATGGAGTATTGTGGGCTGCTCCGCACCAAGTATCAATGAATCAGTAGGTTTCAGTCTTTGTCACAGAATAGTCACAAAGGAGATACCAGCTTTGACACCTGTGGATGCAGTTCGTATACTCGAGTCAGACTTTAAGGATGTCACAGCAGATGACAAGACAGTCTGTCAAGAGGATATCATGTTCCTAGACAAACTCAAAGAAGGAATAAAGAAAAATGCTCAAGGACATTATGAAATGCCTCTTCCATTTAAGCAGCGACCATACTTGCCTGACAACAGAGAACTTGCGGTAGTCAGACTCAATCATTTGAACAAGAAATTCTGTAAAAATGAGAAATACAAGACAGACTATGTTACTTACATGAATGACATCATTGACAGAGGTGACGTAGAAGCAGTGAATGATGATACAACCAATGGTGAAAAGTGGTACATACCACATCATGGCATCTACCATCCAAAGAAGCCAGATAAGCTACGGGTCGTTTTGACTGCTCCGCAAAATTTAAAGGTACACGGCTCAATGAACATTTGTTAACCGGACCAGACATGATAAACAATCTAACAGGAGTCCTTGTAAGGTTCAGAAGGCATCCTATAGCAGTAACTTGTGACATTGAGAAGATGTTCCACCAGTTCCACGTCCAAGAAAAGGATTGTGGATCTGCGCTTTTTATGGTGGAAAGATGGAGACACAAATTCAGTGCTTCAAGCTTACCGAATGAAAGTGCATCTATTCGGTGCAGTGTCTTCGCCCAGTTGCGCAAACTATGGATTAAGATATCTAGTCAATGAGTACAGTCAATCACACGCATTAGGAGCTCAGTTCATCACGAGAGATTTTTATGTCGATGATGGAGTTACAAGTGCAGAGACAGTAGAAAAGGCCATTCAGTTGACAAAAGAAGCACGGGAGCTGTGTGCAAAGGGTGGTCTTCGACTTCATAAGTTTGTATCAAATGACAACAGTGTTTTGCAGAGTATACCAACATCAGAACGTGCTGTAAATTTTGAAACAAAAGATCTCACCTTCATAGACATGCCGCTTGAGAGAGCTTTGGGTATTCATTGGAACATACAGAGTGATAGCTTTAAATTTCATATCCCACTAAAAGGTTAACCTACAACACGCCGTGGCATACTATCAACTGTTGCCTCCATATATTATCCTTTAGGCTTTGTAGCTCCATATGTTCTCAACGGCAAGAGGATCCTGCAAGAAATGTGTCGCCAAGGTACAGGCTGGGATGATCCGCTCTCCCCTACACTCAGCCCACGGTGGGAGAGATGGCAGAATGACTTCATCAGTTTGGAAAAAGTGAACATACCACGATGTTATGTACCTGCTGAATTTGGCAAGGTTGTGAAGACAGAAATACATCATTTCTCTGATGCGAGTACCTGTGGTTACGGTCAGTGTTCTTATATGAGAATGATAAATGAGAACGATGAAGTTCATTGCACTTTTCTCATTGGCAAAGCCGGGTTTCTCCTTCAAAGATTATTACAATCCCTAGATTAGAGTTGACGGCAGCTGTGGTATCAGTCAGAATGAGCAATATGCTCAGAGAAGAGCTTAACCTCACCAATGTCGACGAATTCTTTTGGACCGACTCAAAGGTGGTTCTGGGTTACATAAATAATGATGCCCGTCGTTTTCACACATTTGTAGCCAATAGAGTGCAAAAAATACGTCAAAGCACAGAACCTAAAGAATGGCTGTATGTCCCAACGGATGAGAATCCAGCAGACAATGCTTCTAGAGGGAGAGCAATAAGGGAACTGCTCTCATCTAACTGGTTCTCTGGTCCCTCATTCTTGTGGGAAAGGGAAATAACAACCTCAGATGTCGTGCCGGATCTCCCCGTAGGAGACCCAGAAGTAAAGAAAATTCAGACATTGCAAACAAAGACCACGGAAAGTAAAGATCTTGTAGACCATTTGTCCAAGTTCTCGTCTTGGTCTAAAACTATCAAAGCCATCGCGTGCCTTCTGAGATGGATTAAGAAGGATAAAACAAATTTACCGGCTTCTGTAAGTGAACAAGAGGATGCTAAATGTTTGATTCTAAAAGGAGTACAAAAGCAAATGTATCAGAAAGAGATCGATGTGTTAAGTCGAGGAAAACAACTTCCAAGTCATAGTAAACTTCATCACTTGGATGCCTTCATAGACAAGGATGGTATGATCAAGGTGGGAGGTAGACTAAGTCACTCATCATACACTCATTCATTTAAGCATCCACTGATCCTTCCCAAAGAGCATCATGTAACAAAGCTGATAATTGCACACTGTCATGAAAGTATAAAGCATCAAGGTAAAGGTTTCACAGTTAATGAAATCAGATCGTGTGGCTATTGGATACCTGGAATAAATGGAGCTGTCACATCTTACATTTGCAACTGTGTAACTTGCAGAAGGCTGAGAAGATCTGCTGAAGGACAGAGAATGAGTGATCTTCCCTCAGAATGTGTAGAGCCTTCTCCGCCTTTTATGTATGGACTGCTTTGGTCCTTTCATAACTAAAGAAGGAAGAAAACATCACAAAAGATACCTTCTGCTTCTAACATGCCTGTGTTCAAGAGCTATTCATATAGAAATGTTAGAAGATATGTCCACAGATGCGTTTATTAACAGTCTAAGGTGCTTTATTGCAATTCGAGGTACAGTACGACAAATAAGATGTGACCAAGGTACCAATTTTATAGGCACGAAGAACGAACTGAACTCAGGACTGCAGGAACTTTATCCAGAAAGGCTCACTACTTTTCTGGCAGATAAACAGTGTGACTTTGTTCTGAATGCACCTCATTCCAGCCATGCAGGGGGTGTATGGGAGTGGCAAATCAAAACTGTACGGAGCATTCTTAGTGCTACCGTCACCCTTTCATCAGGCAGGCTTGATGATGCTTCATTGTGCACCTTGTTTTACGAAGCCATGGCAGTAGTCAATAGTCGCCCCCTTACAGTTGACAACCTGAATGACCCCATGAGCTTAGAACCGCTCACACCTAATCATCTGATTACCATGAAATCCACCACAGCCCTACCTCCACCTGGAAAGTTCATAAGAGAGGATGTGTATACGAAAAAGAGATGGAGACGTGTGCAGTACCTTACTGAACAGTTTTGGAGCAGATGGAAAAAAGAGTATCTTAGCAACATTGCTGCTCGACAATGCTGGCATGCTCCAAAAAGGAACTTTCAAATTGGGGACATGGTCATGGACATCGATGAAACATTACCAAGGAGTGAATGGAGACTAGGAAGGATTATAGAGACTATTCTGAGCCCAGATGGACTGGTAAGAAAGGCCAAAGTAGCACTTGGTGACAAAAGACTAAACAAGAAAGGAGAACGGATTCATAAAATCTCAATAGTAGAAAGGCCAGCTCAGAAGTTGGTCTTGTTGTTGGAAGCGGAGTAAATACATCTTCAAAAGGACTTTATTGCACTTTACATACACACAAATGTTATAAGTGAAAATTAGTCATGTTTCAGAAACATTGATAATTTGGTGGGAGTGTAACAGACTTTAATAAGCGTTATCCTTAATTTTTATCTATTTGTTTTGTGTTGCCTTTGATGTATTTTGTATGTTAAAAATTGTCTAAGGATTGCATTATTTCTGTTGTTTATGTGGGACTTTTATTTTGAAACGGAATCTGCTTTTCACTGCTCGGAGAGTAATGAGAAATGGTATGGAGAGCGAACGCTTCATGACGGCTTAACAGAACTCGTGCATGAAAGGACGGTTTATAAGTTTATTCGGCACCCCCCGAAAAGGCATAAGGTTTGTGTATTTGTATACTGTTAGTTAAAAACAATTATTTGTGAAAATCGCTGAATATGTCTAATGGTAATGCACATTTTTGTATCGCTTCATTCATCTCTTACGGGATTTCGGGGGGGTGGGGGGGGGGGGGGGACTAAACGACATTCTAGCCACTTCAAATCATCATAAAGTTTTCGGCGCCATCATTTCGACCAAGGGTACGCTAGCACCTTTAACTGCACATAGCTCTAATTCTGCTGAAGCTGTGTGTGACCTTCTCACTGAACTCCTTCCTTAACTTTTCCATCTATTAATTACATGTGCCTGATTAATTAAATCTAATTATTACACTCATTTTGCTGAGAAATGACGCCCCACAAAATCATTTAAGTAATCGCTGTTAATGACAAAAAAAAAAAAATAAAGCATTGAATACACTACAAACAAAAAGATGTGTTTGATATTTTCAAAAAATATAATTTTTTTTAATATTCAATATTGCCTAAATAATGATTCATAAATGGTTATAATGTGACTCTAAATATGAAACTAAAACTTTCAGTAGGTCACAGCCTTAATGAGTAAATCTTTCAGTCATTCATTCAACTGATTTGTTCAAATGGCTGATTCATTCACAAATTAAGTAAGTGACTGTTTTTATTAATGGCTCACAGAATCATTGACTCGCTTGTTTATTGAATTATTGTATAAAGTTTATATTACATTTGCAATCGTGCTGATATCTGACAGCTGTTCACCTTGACAAGAAATATTGTCATGTTTTAACATCACAAGATCTTGTGGCACACTGTATATACTGCTTAAAATGTTAATCAACTTTAATACCACATGGTTTTACATACATAGATATACCCTATTAACTCCTATTTATCAGTTCCTAAGAATACAAAAAAAAACTTTTTGAAGCACTTGACAAATTGCCATGTTCCCATCTCCCCCTTTCTCTTAAATCACATAAAATACCATTCACTGTGATACATGTTTTTATATACAAAACCATTAATATAGTTTGTCACTCAAACTCCACTCCACCCTGTTACATTGGTGCTACTTGTCCTTTAAAATCTTAAGCATAATGCCTTAAAACACATTACTTGCTAGAAGTGACAATTTCATTGGAGAGAAAGCAACTTCAAAAACAAAGTATTAGTTTTTCTCTCTACTCCTCATTTTTGAAGACTAAAATATAACATGTCCACCCTGTTGTGTCAATTTACACTAGACAAGAAAGTGTATAATAAATAGATTTTATATATCTATTGATATTTTATGTTGACATTTGCCAAAATTTCATTTTAGAGCTAGTAATGGAGGCTTGAGCCATTTATATGCAGACATCGAAGTGTATGTAAATGACCTGAGTCTGTGGGTCTCTGTTTAGCAGCAGTGTCTGTACTAATCACAAAACCTGTAATATTAGAACTGTCTGTCAGTGTTATTACATTTATGGTATTTTACAGTAAGAAGACATAAAATGCTACATGTGGATTTTTCCAAAGGTGCCGTATGTTGCGCAAGTTTTACCTCCACTGCCCTGTGGTTTTAGGCCCTGTCATTTCCATGATCTTAACAGCTCAGAGGTAAGAGAAGCTTGAAACACCAGTTTTTAATTGAACAGAGTAAAATGGTACACAAAACAATAAAAACACAAAACATCATGATTTGAATTTAGTGTTGATAGTGCTTTACACATTTCATACAAGACATAGTAAATTGTTTCCAATATCTTATACAGCTATCAAGTTTTTTTTTTTTTTTTGTTGCAGCTCCCGGTTATCATCAACCCTCCATGATCACATCCTGCAGAATCCCTCTAATACGTGAAAAAATAACTATGATAGTACAAACAAACAAAAAGGGGGTGGGTGGCTGGGGGTTGGGTCCTGGGTTCTGTGTGATGCTTTCATGGGGCACAGTGGGTATTCCCATGGTTTCCTGTCCCTTACCGCTAATGTCCTTTCCTTAAAAGAAGAGCTATGAAGCCAAAAAAAAAAAAAACAAAAAAAAAAAAAAAAACCAGTTGATCAGATAATTCTATATATTATATCTATAATCTTATCTTATATAGATATAGATAATATTATATATTTTTCTTTTTTTTAATACATGTGTACGTAACTTTTCAAGACACTACGATTCCTGATTTTCTTTTGTTAGTTAAGTCAAAGTTGTCTAATCATCAGTGAATCTGGGTAGATTGTTTTGAACAAGTAATTGTGTAATACTGTATAATCTGTAAGAATAAAGCATCCTGAATAAACAACAACAGCCTGGCAGGAGAATGCCAATCTCATGGAGGACATTCATATAATTAAAACGTCATTAAACAGGAAAATGTGATTCTTAATCATGGGTGATCGACCTGTCTCATTAACTCTTCAATATAGCCTTCCTTTTTTCCTTAAAACATATTAAATACAGATACAGTAAAACTGTTTTAACAGAGATTATACTAGAACTACTAAGTTAGAACAAACAATTTTATATTTGTTTATCGTGTCTTTAACCCCAAAGTGGTGTCGTACATCTTCTGAGACTCCTTTATCTCAATGAAGTGTCCTAAATTGACCGAAAAAAAAAAAAAAAAGAAAGAAATACTCTCGAGAACTCAAGAAACATTAATTACAATATTTGCACCCTGGTAGACTAAAGCCCTGTACTGAACAGAGGTGAAACTGCTTCTAAAGCTGTGATGAAACGTCTCTGTTACATATGGTAACCCTCGTTCCCTGAAGGAGGGAACGGAGACGTCACGTCGTGACCGACAAATTTGGATATCGCTTCGATAGACCAATCTACTAAGAGTGTAAACTAAATGAGCCAATGCACATTGGCATGCAGTTATTGAATCCAGCTGCCGCTGATCACAGCGTGAATATAAGGCAGCAGGTGCAATGCATACCAGGTTTTGGGTTTTTTTCGCTTCGGAGCCGAGCCGGTGACCCGGCTGCTCAGTGGTGGTACAGCAGCCGTGGCGACGGGATGTGATGTCTCCTTTCCCTCCTTCAGGGAACGAGGGTTACCTTCCTTAACCAAGACGTTCCCTTTCGGTCGGTCACTACGAGTCACGTCGTGACCAACGAATTGGGATCCCTACCAAAGCACCATGGTGCTGCCCCTTCCAGTGCCCTGTGCGAGCCGCCTGCGCCCCTATCTGGTGTAGGCCAGGGCTCGGGACAAGTAGTTCCACTCACCATTTTTCAAAGCACTAACTTACTGAGTGAGATTGGATAACACTGGGAAAACATAACCGCTCCACTTGGAACAGGGACGCTGCATTTCGGAAGCAAATACACATATAGCAACCGTTTAGGTGTATATGGAGAAATGGAGGTGATTGTAACCCTCTTGGAAAGGCAGAAGTCTGCCGGGGAAACACAGGCTCTATGGCTATACCGTGGACTATACACATACGAGAACCGCTTAGGTCTCAATATGGAACCCAGCCTTCCACGGTTCCCGCGGATTCATCGTGAAGGCCCGGCGCCGGACGTTCCGCCGCGTCCGCTGCCGAGGGTGACGGAGGATCTAAACGGGGTCTACCGTAGGACACTCTGGAGCAGTTTTAGCAAGCCGACACTAACCGGGGCCTCTCAGTGCCACTACCCGTTTGAGGTGAGAACAAAGGAGGATACCGGCTCCACACAAAGGATATAGGATCTAGCGAATGTGGGGGTCATCCAGCCTGCAGCCCTACAAATATCTGTCAGCGAGGCGCCACGAGCCAACGCCCAGGAGGATGCAACACTTCTAGTTGAGTGAGCTCGCAGCCTGAACGGGCAGGGCACACCCTGTGCCTGATAAGCCAGGATGATGGCATCCACAATCCAGTGGGCCATCCTCTGCTTAGAGACGGCATTCCCCTTCTGCCGGCCTCCGTAACAGACAAAGAGCTGGTCTGAGGTAATGAAGGTTTGTGTCCGGTCTACGTAGCACCTTAATACTCGGACGGGACAGAGCAAAGCCAGGGCTGGGTCTGCCTCCTCCGGGGGCAGTGCTTGCAGGTTCCCCACTTGGTCTTTGAAGGGTGTAGTGGGAACCTTGGGCACGTAGCCGGGCCGGGGCCTCAGGATTACCTGGGAGTCAGCCGACCCAAACTCTAGGCACGAATCGTCGACCGAAAATGCGTGCAGGTCCCCTACCCTCTTGATGGAGGCCAGTGCAAGCAGGAGCAGAGTTTTCAATGAAAGAAACTTTAGCTCAACTAAATGCAAAGGCTCGAATGGGCCCTGCTGTAGTGATTTTAGCACTAGAGACAGGTCCCAAGAGGGTATAGAGGGGGGCCGGGTAGGATTCAACCTCCTGGCCCCTCTAAGGAACCTGATGACGAGGTCATGCTTACCTACGGACTTCCCATTCACCGGGTCATGGTACGCAGCAATAGCAGCAACTTGGACTTTGAGGGTGGAGGGAGACAGCGTTCGCTCCAGCCCTTGCTGCAGAAAGGAAAGCACGACCGCAATCGGGCATCTCCGGGGGTCTTCTCGGCGAGAAGAACACCACTCGACGAACAGGTTCCACTTCAAGGCGTAAGCGTGTCTCGTAGACGGTGCTCTTGCCGAAGTGATGGTGTTCACTACCTCCTGGGGTAGGTCACCTAGAATCTCCGCGTCCCGTCCAGGGACCAGACATGGAGTTTCCAAAGGTCTGGACGCGGGTGCCAAACGGTGCCCCGTCTCTGAGTCAGTAGGTCCTTCCTCAGAGGAATCGGCCAAGGAGGGGCTGTCACGATGAGCATTAGTTCCGGGAACCAGGTCCGGGTGGGCCAATACGGCGCCACTAGCAAGACATGCTCCTCGTCTTCCCTGACCTTGCACAGCAACTGTGCTAGAATGCTCACTGGGGGAAATGCATACTTGTGTAGGCCCCGCGGCCAGCTGTGTGCTAGTGCGTCTGTGCCGAGTGTTCCCTCGGTCAGGGCGAAGAACAACTGGCATTGAGATGTTTCTGGAGAGGTAAACAGATCTACCGGAGCGGCTCCGAAACGTCTCCAAATCAGCTGGACCGTCTGGGGATGGAGTCGCCATTCTCCCGGGAGCATTGCTCGAGACAGCTCGTCGGCTGTACGGTTGAGCAGGCCCGGAATGTGAAAAGCACGAAGTGACCTCAGAACCTTCCAACTCCAAAAGAGGAGGTGGCAGGCGAGTTGCGACAAGCGACGGGAGCACAGACCACCTTGTCGGTTGATGTACTCAACGGTCGCTGTTTTGTCCGTTTGGACCAGTACGTGCTTGCCTCGTAAGCGCACTTTGAGATGGTTCAAGGCCAGGCGCACTGCTAACAACTCTAGGCAATTGATGTGCCAATGCAGCTGCGGGCCCGTCCAAACCCCTGAGACTGCATGCCCGTTGTACGTGGCACCCCACCCGGTGGTGGAGGCATCCGTGTAGACCACAGCATGCCTGGAGATCTGCTCCAGGGGCACTCCTACCCGGAGGAACGCAAGGTCTGACCACAGGTTGAAGGTTTGGCGACAGGCCGGTGTAAATTGGACCCGGTGAGTGCCACGCTTCCACGCCCACCTCGGGACTCAGCCATAAAGCCAGTGCTGGAGCGGTCTCATATGTAACAGGCCGAGCGGTTTAAGTGCCGCTGAGGCCGCCATATGCCCCAGGAGCCTCTAAAAAAGTTTCAGTGGGATCGCTGTCCTGTCCTTGAATGAATTCAAGCATTTCAGCACCGACCGCGCACGTTCCTCCGTGAGGCGTGCTGTCTGTTCGACCGAATCCAACTCCATACCGAGAAAAGATATCCTCTGCGTCAGGGAGAGTTTGCTCTTTTCCCAGTTGACCCGAAGATCAAACTGGCTGAGGTGCCGAAGCACCAGATCCCTGTGCTCACACAACTGAACCCGAGACTGTGCTAGTATAAACCAATCGTCAAGATAGTTGAGGATGCAAACACTCTGCTCTCTGAGGGGAACAAGAGCTGCCTCCGCGACTTTCGTAAAGACACGGAGACAGGACAGCCCGAATGGCAGGACCTTGTACTGATATGCTCGTCCTTCGGATGCGAACCACAGCAATGGTCTGTGTTGCGGAATGGTCGACACATGAAGTACTCGTCCTTCAGGTCAGTCGCTGCAAACCAATCTTGGGGACGGACGCACCCGAAGATGCGTTTCTGCGTCAACATCTTGAACGGTAACCACTGTGAAGCGCCCGGTTCAAGACACGCAGGTCCAAAATTGGTCATAACCCACCGCCTTTCTTGTGTACAATGAAGTAAGAGCTGTAAAACCCCAACCTCATATCGGCTGGAGGGGAAAACCCCCGGGCCCCCCCTCTATCGCATCCTTCTCCAGTAGGACTGCGATCTCTGCACACAAGACAGGAGCATCGGCCGCCTTCACTGTCGTGAAGCAGATACCACTGAACTTGGGCGGGCGCCGGGCGAACTGAATCGCACCAGCGTAACCACCACCGTACCCGCAGTGGGGCAGCGAGGTGGAACACAGGGACCCCGCTCGGTCGCTGTGAGCGGCCGAGAGGGATGGAGTGTGGGTGCAAGGCTCACCTTTTTCCACGGTTTGGCAAGGGTGCGATGGGAGTAGGGCCTTTGTTTAACGAGCTCTCGAACCTCCCACCTGCGCCAGTCTGGCGAAGGAGGAGGAAATGAGTACTACCCTTGCGCAGTAGCGAGCATAAGAATGCCCTTAGTGCTGAGGCGCACAGGGGAGATGGCCGCTTTGCAACACACGACAGGGGGTAGTGCAGCCTGAAGTGCGCAACCCACTCGACACTGGAACGACCACCGCTGAAGCGCCATCCCGCCAACACAGAAAGCTTCCAAGAGCGCGTTGAACTCATAGTTCACTGAAGACACTGGATGGAGCAGAACGATGTTGTCGCTCAACTCCGAAGCGAAAAGCTGGTATGCATTGCACCTGCTGCCTTATTATACTCACGCTGTGATCAGCAGCAGCTGGATACAACTATCGCATGCCATTGTGCATTGGTTTGTTTAGTTTACACTCTAAGTAGATTGGTCTATCGAAGCGATAACCCAATTCGTCGGTCACGACGTGACTCGTAGTGACCGACTGAAAGGGAACTGTGTTTACCTCAGTCAGGGCTTTTTGGGTGGGCATAAGAGTGGGAATAACTTGATTTTTTAATGACTTGATGTTTTAATAATGTATGTAGATTGTTTAGTAATGTTACTTAACAGTAAAAGAGCATTTTGATTTGTGAGTATTGGAAGGGATAAACTGTTTTTAAATGCATTATCTTATAAAAGGGAAGGTATTGTGTAGTGAAATGTCAGGTTTTATGTTCTTGTAGAAGTGGCTAGTTTTATCACCACTCCTAACCCCCTGAGCTCCACCTGCTTCTTTCTGGGAAACAGCATCAGCAATTACAGTTATGCCATAAAATATGCCTTATCGCATTTCAGACAAGTAACCTATTAACAACAGGGGGGAAAAGTGCAAAACGACCTGAGGACTGGATTTTCCCCCCCCTGGAAAACAATATTATGTACTTAAAAATGCAGACAAGAAGCAGTAGTCATCAATTGTGGTTTGTTTAGTTTTGTTTTAAATTAAAATTTTATTAATGAATGGTTTTGGTTATAAGTGGATTTATAAGGGCTGGTACAGTGCTTTTTTAAATGTCTTTGAAAAATAGCATCTATTAAATAATGTAAATGTAAATAGATCCAGCTAAACAATCTGTTTGGAATACAGTATTTGTGAAGATTCTCTATTGAGAAGGGGTCTAATGAGGGTGAGGGTCTAATAGAATCATCCTAGCATCCAGCTCACAACATTAACTGTACTCATTTATAATATTGTGTTAAACAGTCTAAATACCACATTTCTGAAAATAGAATACTACACTTTAACTTGTTCTATCTTAAGTTAATTAATAATTTTTTTTAGTTATTTAACAAGTCTATTTTATAATCATATCCTTTGCATGTCTTGATTCAATATGAGGTCAATTTCAGATTTATTAACCTGACTCAAGAATGTCAAACATGTCACATCCTTTAAACTTGCTATTCAGTTTCATCCCTCTATTCAAACAACATTGGTGCTCCTGTGCCTGTTAATATACAAGTGGTGGGAGTTTCAACTCTGCATGGACAGACACTTTTAAATAGTCAGCCAAAAGCCGTTGGGGTATGGAAATATAATTGTTGCATAATTAAATCTCAGAGTTTCACAAACATGAATTAAATTCAAATAAATAAAATGAGATTTGCAAAAAAAAAAAAAAATTCACAAATATATATTTATGTCACAAACACAACTTTGCCTGACATTCATTTGTGAATCGCGTCCTGTACATTTGTAGATCGCTGCACACATTTGTGGATCGCTCGCTGTGCATTTTCTGAATGGCTTTCTGTACATTTGTGGATCGCTGCACGCATTTTAGATTTAAAATGTTTATAGACCACTGTCTACTCAAGCCACTCAGGAAACAGCAACACTCACTGAGCCACATCGTAGCGTTTCAGCTATATCCAATAAGTTTGTGTTTTACATCCGGATGGCCTCTTTCGAAAAACTTCATTCATCCGAAACAGGATCAAATAGGAATCATAAGTAACCTAAATTTGGTATAGTAAAAGATATTTAAAATTGGATTTGTTACACATTCGGACTGGTATCAAGCCAAGCACAGTCTTAGACTTTACTGCCTTTGAAAAAATGCCAGAGAAAACCGCATTTCAAATCACGGCTATGAGAAACAATGTACATGGACGAGGGATTCACATCTGATAAATGCAGAGAAAATAGTTAGGCTGATAGAGAAGGTTTCAGAATTAGAGACACGCATTCAAACTTTAATTGAGGACAGTAAGAATGTGAGGGTTCTAGATACGGCTTTGGATGCGACTAGATCAGGGAGTCCTGTACATTGTTCGGTTTCGGTTACAGAGCCTCCGCAGCAGGGCAAAATGGGTGACTATGAGGCTGGCATAGTCAAGGAGTGCAAAAACAACGCGCTTCTACTTCTGATCAAAATATCAAACAGGTTTACCACTCAGTGATGCACTCACGAGAACCGATCAAAGGGAAACGTAAATTCAGGTAAGGGATTATTCACGCCGGCGCTATGAGTTCTACTTGCCAGTCGGAGATCAGTAAAATAACTTAAAGAGGTGTGGAACCTGCGTCATGATGGTCAGACACGGTTAAATGCTCTGGTACCCCCCTGTTTACCGTGAGTGATGAGATACATAGCCGTGTCATCACTCAAGGCGGTGCTTAAATGTGCCCGCGAATACATAGGTTTAGACAATTGGCCAAGGTTTTGGGCAGACCTGACCTGGGAAAAAAGAGAGGGTCTACATCCCTCCTGGGTCAGTGCCACTCTTCTCTCTGAAATTATGGCACTAGTCTTAGAGTTGCAACTGACTAACTGGAAGCACAGTCAGGGGAAGCAGACAGAAGCAGACCGAAGGGATAAACCGACCGCCTGCTAGCTTCGGACCTCATGGACCTTTTTTGTTAGTTTTGCCCCGTTTCGGTTCCTGTGTTCCCGTATGTGTCATGTGCCTGTCGCATTTAGGTAAATTAGTCATTCTGTGCACTGGTTGGGTTAGTGTACTGCGTTAATAAGTTGTGTCTGACTCTCACTCTGTCGCGTCTACTTGTTGGATGTGGTGTTTCCCTGGTCCTGTGTGGATTATCCCCTGTGTTCAAGTATAAGACTAGGAACGTTTCTTCCATTGTTCCCTCCCAGCAAATCGTTACCTACGTAGTCTTTAGTCCGTTTTTGTTTCAGTTTTTTATCTCAGTGTTTTTGTTTCCATTGTGTTTCCCCTTATGGATCCCTTCACCCGCCCAGAATTCCTCCTCCTCCTGCTGGAGCAGGGGGACTGATCTCTCGAGGACCATACAAGACTGTTCTGGCTGTTAGCTAGCACCACCAGCTACCCAGATGACATGTTGATGATAGACTGGGAAACAGATCTGGAGGTCGACTTTTCCCCCTCTCCTCTCTCCTACTGAGTGGGCCTCATTTCCAGTCCAGACGGGAGTGGGCTCTGATCACCGAAGGGTAGACTGAGAGCCCGGAGGCTCACGAAAGCCCACCCACCCGCCAGCTCCTGCCTCCTCCACCGCTGTCATTTGGCAGCCCCTCTGCTTGCCCTCAGCCCACCATCATTATGGTGCGAGCGCCGCGGGTCTGCCATCCTCCCTCGTCGCCGTGGCTAGAGCATCCCTTACCTCCGAGGCCCGGATTCCTCCTCGGCCCGTAGACCCAGCGGCTCCAACTCGGCTCCTAGCTCCCTCACCTCCAACGTCACCCGTCGATTCAACAGCACCACCGGGCTCCCTCGTCCCTCCGGCCCCGCCTTGGTCGGGCGTCGACCCGCCAACGCCTCGCCTCCGGCTTATGCTCCTCCGGTGCATCTCGTCGCTGGTCCCACGGACTCCCTCCCCAAAGCTCGACCTGATACTCATTTGCTTCCGGCTCCGCCGCGGATCGCTGGCCTTTCCGCCAAACCAGAACCTTCTCCCCTGGCCCGCGGATCCCATGGCTGTTGGCTCTCGTTTCGTTTGTTTCGGGCTCTGACACGGCGGCCATGTCAGGTACTCCCAAATGTGATTTTCCACCTCTATCGGTCCGAACAGGCATGGGTCCCCAGTTCGATTGGCTGTTCATCGTCACCTCCAATGCGCTACTTCGTGCTCCTGTTGACACAAGGGCCCACATACGCAACAAGGGGTGGATCCACCCCTCCTTATCAGCCCGAGTTTAGGATTCCTAGGTGGGTGTCCCTTTTAGGGTGTGAAGGTGTTCCGGTCTCTGGTTAGGATAGGAAGTGTACGGAGAACAACTTACCTAAACACAGGTGCACAGGCATGCTGATGTGTATTATAAGTTTCTTGTCTGCTGCGGCATGTGTCTCCCTAGTCAGGGAGAGATCTGCTTGGTTGGAAATGGTCGTCCGTGAGCAGTCCCGTGTTTCTGTTCGTGGAGGATCACCCTGTGATATCAAGTAGTTAAAGACTATATTTGAAAACAAGTTCTGCGTTACCATCACATCCTTCCCCCATTCTCACACATGCAATCGTAGGGGCGCCTAGCTCCTGCAGTCACACTATAGAGAGTGTTTCGGTTCCCCATGAACTGAGCAACAATCCAAATCAACGCTGTTTTTCCGCAGTCCGCCCCCTTCGCGCGGCGTACCCCTTACTTACTGGTTCAGCACCCGAGCGTTTTAGACCTGAGTTACGATGAATATCAGAGACACCCCTTATAAAGTCAGACGCGTGGGGCTTATGACTATAGGCCCCTTTGTTGCCCGGAGTAAGCGGCTTTCTGGTATCCCTGCAATGAGCACACTCGATTCCGAACGAACTCGCTGTGTGCTTTGTTTGACAGCAGCCCTGTAGGCTTCACAACGTACCAGATGATTACGATTATTTATAAAACGCAGCGACTGTTGGAACCCCACAATAAAGGTTCCTGTTATACACCATGAGATTGGTCAACGCAACGTAACAGGGGGCGGTGTTGGTGATTGCAACATTTCTCCCCAACCTATTTAAGTTATTGATCAGCGGCCAGCGGGCATTCAAAGTAGCACTCGGTGTCGTTGCAGTAATGGTGCTTATATCAACAATTATAACCAGACGCGAGAAGACGAAAAGTGTCAATTGATAAAATCCCTCGATAGAGTGTTTGGTAAGGAGGTAACCTGCCACCAGTCGAAAGGCACCAGATGTCCCGGTGGCAGTTATTCAGAGAAATTTAGCTGAGTTTCTAATCAAGTAGTGCTATGTGAAACTCGCACATATAGCGAATTCATTAGGCTAAATGTTACTCCTATTCCTGGTATACAAGTATGGGAGAACCATCATTGACGACAAAAGAGCTAGTCTTTGAATAACCGTGTAATCTTCCTGACTTTATGACTAAAATTGCCATTATCGCAGCGGCACTAGCGCAGGTCGCTCAGACAAAATAACTTGATGCGTAACCAAAGCAAAATACGTATGGACTTCTATTTCTAGATTTTTGTAGATAGGGCGGATGCGTTAGCTCCGGTTACGGATTAAGGAGATAAGGAAACCGGCTGTAATTTGTGGTATGGCACACTCGCGCCACCGGAGAGAACCCCACGCTATGGGCCGCCTAGATGGAGGAACACCCAAAAAACTAGGGAGAAGTTCGTAGGCAATGTTTCAATAGCATGGTGGGAGTAGGCCCCTACCGTAAAATCAGGATAGATACAGGAAAAGGCATTTACGAAAACTTCGTGTAGCATGCTCGGATTGGCAAGCTTTTTGATAGTTATTTAGAAGAACACAAATATACCCCAAGGTGATGTGATCTCAACTCAGGGGCCTGAAAATACGAACCAATAAAGCACTCACAATGGGGCAGCGGGATAACGAATTTAACCAGCGAGGTCACCAAGGCTAGTACATGACTATGAACTCTTTAATTCAAGATGGAAGTATGAGCTAGTTAGCCAGAGAAAATATTGGAACCAAAGCAAGCCAGGTCGTGCTACGGTATCGCATTCAAGGCAGATGGAGCACTAAGATCATGAGGAACAATTCCACTCATTCTTACTAGGGAGAGGCCGAATTATTAAATCTGTGAAACGCATCTAGACAATAACAACCGGTATGCTAGACCCGATTCCATCTAAGTTTCTTAAAAGAGGGTTTCCAGAAGTCATAGATTCCTCTTTGACTATAGGTATATAATTTGTCGGAGGTACATTAGATATGTCCCAAAAAAACTTGTACAATGGCTGGTAAGGTATTAAGACCTTTCAATTAAAAACCCACACTGACCACAAAGGGATTAGTTAATACGCCGGACAGCATGCTCGAATTTCTTTATCATGGCAGAAGAATACTAGGAAAAGGGTAGTATCCTCACAATCTGACTTAGAGGAAAATGGGTATCTGTGAGGATTTCCGTCAGGATTAATTTATGGACCGCGATGTATGAGGATTGTACCTTCGCCTTACCACTAATATCCTGCTACTTAGCGATTCAATGCATGGTTTGGAGCTCCCGTATAATTGAATGGGATCTAGACGGCCTGTACGGTCCGTCACTACCGAACCCCCCACCCCCCCGCTGGACTCGACCACACCATTCTCTTGCTTAAGACGCCAAAAAGAATGTAAGGGAACATAACCCTTTGTAGACGCTATGGGGAGTAAGGCGGCATAGGAGGAAGGAAAAAAAAATAGTGGACTCATCTGAAACGGCGCATCAAAGTTCCGACCGTAGCAGTGAATGAACGGTAGTTATCCTCTCACTCACCAGGTACACAGGATGAAGTCCACAAGGCCTCAGTTGAGTACTAGGGCCCATTGCGTTGTTCACTATATTACGAGATGTTGACCAGTGGGAGGATTCATACGACCTTATATGTTAGGTTTTCACCTGTGAGCATGAGGGGAAGCCTCAGGTCCTATTATTACCTTCGCAGGGTACATACGCGCACGTACCACTGTGAAAAAAAAGCCAGACTGATAATGACAGTCGCTAAAAAAAAATAAAATACTGTGAGAGGTAGTGAAGAGCGATTAATTTTGTCTACTGCTGATTAATTCTGTGAAAAAAATAACGCAGAGTTAAATTATCGGAAAATAAAACCACATAATATGGTAAACATGTAATTTCGCGTTATTAACACTGAACACCGGTACGAACCCTTGATGGCCTGCTCTGTCAATTGTACCTCTCAGGTTAGAGAAACGTAGGGCTTGGTGTACGTATTTATAGCAAGCTTTCCTTACGAAAGCCACATTGATAGTCATTTGTAAAACTGCATTTTTTCTCCTCTCAACACTCATCTACACATTGGGGCACAGGACCTCGATGCTTCACTGGTCAAAGCAGGAGGCGATGACAATTGCAGGGGAATCAACAAGCAAGAACGATAAAAGAAAAATTACAAAAACTGTGTGTTCAGGCTGAAGTCAAGGTTCTGAGGAAGTGATTACAATGGGTAACCAGTACCGAATGCTGAGAAACAGGTCACAAGGCAAAAAAAATATTGTGCCTATAGTTTCTTTTAACGTGTATGCCAATCGTTTCTGATCTCCACAACACATCCTTCGTAAAACTGGAAAAATCCAGGTGCTTGTCCAGTTCTTAAGATAGCACGGCCTAAAAAAACCTGTGCATAACTGGTTTGAGAAATACCGTTAAAAGTCAAGCTTCATTAACAACTATAAATATAATTACCTAATTACAGCCTATACTTACTTTGCAAAACAAACAAATGCACCACAGGATGTGGAATCTTGCTGAGTGGGATGAACTACTGTCTGGTTTTGCAATTTAAGTGAAAATACATTTTTCAAGTCTTTTTGGCTCTCGCCAGATGGCTGTCATTTGATAAGAATCAATCAAATAGTCGGTGACTCCTGAGGACTTAAATCGGCATGCAAGATTGTGCAAGAAGGCATTCACAATCTGTTTGTACGAAAACAGTCAAGTATAAACTACTGGATTATGGGGGGATAATTTAGAGAATGCATACTTAATCCTACCTCACTCTCCAACATCTTTTCTGGTGCCAGATCCATCAAGTTTCTAGTAAGTAACTTATATGGACCAATCTTGCTCCACAACACAGACTGTTTTCTGCCTTGCCAAATATCACAAATCACTATGAAAATAGACACATTTCTTAGTAAAATGGATGTCAAGGAGTTAAAAATGGTTACACCACTAATGTGCACTTACCTTGCTCTTCTGGATTTGATGCTGGGGTGGTGTTTGCAGAATATGTTAGCAGTGGCTTGTCTTCGGTTGTAGCAGAACACAAATATTTGGAGCATGTAGGGGTAGTGGGACTGTTGCTTTGTGGTGATGGTGTGATCCTCTGTGTGGAGCTGGGTGGTGCATGGCTGGGTGAAGAGACACTTTTTGGGATATGAGGCTCTGGCTCAACATACTTTTCTAGGTGGTCCATGTTGAATTTAATAACTTTGCTTTTTTCTGAGGCAACCTCAACATTTTTACCATCAATTTTGACAATTGAGAAAGGACCCAACATGCCTGGGTTCAGTGTCTGTCACACACTTTGAACATTCTTGTCTCTTGTTTCATACAAGGACTTTGTCACCAACCACAAAGCAGAACACACTTTAAATACACAGTAATTAATGGGACACACCTGGGATCAAATCAGCTAAACAGGGAACACCTGAAACAAATGAACATAAGGACAGGAACGGGAAGGACCAAATAAGGGCAAAAGGAAACAAAACACTCTGAAGACATGGTGGAGGGAGGAAAACACACGGAACAAAGTCTGACAACTGTAGTAATTACCTTTTTTCATTTTTACATTATGTATATTATTTTACTATAAATAAAATGAAAAACTTACTTTTTTGCTGTGTATTTGTTATGTGTTTTCTGTACATGGATAGCACAGCCATAAAGTGAAAAGGCTGGCTGATTTAAAAATAAAGGTCTAAAACATGATCAAAATGTTCTTTTCAATTCTTCACATTCACATTTTCTATATTAAAGAGAAACTATAACCTTTCCTAATGTAAATGTATGTAT